>JAEOAD010000041.1:16402500-16480000 GCA_036365145.1 Orientallactaga sibirica | reverse complement strand
GGCTGTGGGGATTGCAGCTGGCCTTATCATCGGGAACCCACTCTGGCACCGGAGCTGGCCCTCCCTTCTCTCGAGGTCGTAGTGTGCCTCATCTCTGCCCAGAGGAAGCGGGACCTATGCCCCCCCATCCCAGAGCACCTGAGCATTCCATAGCCTAAGGTTCTGTCCCCACAGTTCCGGACCTTGTGGCCAGCTGCTGAGGAGACCCTCATATGGTAGTAAACAGTCTCCCTGCAGCTGCAGCCATCCAATATGTGGCTGAAGTCACGTAGCTTTTCCTGCCACTTCTGTTATCTCCCTTGCAGCTTCTCCCTCACAACTTCTGCCTTCCAACACCAGGCAATTAGATAGCGACCCATAAACCTATGTATCTAATCACCTTATGATCTGTACGTGCCTTTCTCAACTTTTCTCAAGTGTTTATAAACCCACTCCCCTTTTGAATAAATGAGTGCTGTCCATCAGACGGTCTCCAGGGTGGTTCATTTCCCGCTGCACTCACCTGCTCCAAGACCCTGCTTCCCCCAGCTCCTCCTTTGCCAGTGACCCCCACGAATAGTGAGGGCCCTCAGGGGGACTTTAGATAGCACCCACTGGGAGAGAGTCTAGCTGCAATTACTCTATGACCTCATTCAGCAGGAAGTAGTTCAAGACTGACCAGTCACCATCCTCTTTCCTGTAACGCACTTAGAGTAACTTCTTATGAGGGGTGTGGGGGGGGGTGAGAAGAAAATTGCCTCATATATTCTCTTTGCCATCTGCTGTGGCTGCTGCGGAACTAGAATTACTCAGGTGTCTGCGTACAAACCCAGCCCCTTCTGGACGCTGTACCCAGGTGCATTTTCTTCTTCTGGATTCAGTCCTGGACCCAAAACAAAACCCTGGCTGCTCAGAAGGCACCTGGTGGGCTGCGTCCTCTTTTCCAGCTTTGTCATCTTTCAGCACCTGAGGTTTTTTTTTTTTTTTTTTGCCACCAGTAAGGTTTTGGCCTTTCCACGCTGGCAGCTTATCTTAGTTTAGCTCAGTAATTAATAATGAAATCCCGCTTAGCTAAGCTGCTGCCCAGCATGCGAAAGGATATATATGGGTTCTTAGACCATGTGATGACTCCACTCCTCAACCCTTGGTTTTCAGACTAACCTCCCCTGCCATTTCCTTTTCTTTGGTCCACAGACTCTTCCTCACCCCTCCTGACCTCACAATAAATACAGTAATTCACAAAAAACAAACCCTCCACACCTGATGTATTCAATCGTTTAGTAAAACAGACATGAGTTCGGGTTTTGGGGGTTTGTGTTGAAACCCTCCAAAAGTAAGTCCTGTCTCACACCAACCTGTAAGAGAATGGATTCCAAAATTTCAAAAAACACATACCAAGAGCCTGCGGAGATAACAGAAGGCTGAGACCACATCACTGGGCAAGAGGCAGAGACACAGCAATGCAGTCACGATGACCTGCACTGGAGGGTGCAGCTTGGTGGTACAGCATTTGCCTAGCATGCATAAAGTCCTAGGTGTGCGTCCCAGCACCACCCAATAAACAAACAAACAAGTAGGGAAAAGAGTAATAGAGCACATGTGACATGAAAGAAGGAAGGAGGGAAGCAGAAAGAGGAGGGCAGGGGGAGGAGAGAAGGGGGACAGGGGTGGAGGATCAAGCAGTACAGAGTAGGTCTGAAAATGCCATATGAAACCAATTACATTGTATGTTAATTGAGAAGAACATAACAATAATAAAACATAAAAAACCAAAACTAACTAGCATTGCATGTACTTTCAGGTGCAGGTCCGTATGATGGTCCAAACCTGCCTGCCATAGCATACTCACCCTCCGCAAATGTGGAATGTTCACCCTCCCAGGCCCTGCTCCCTGAAGAGTCCCCCACCTCCCACCCAGACAGCAGGAGAGCACTAGAGGGGGCTGTATGTGTAACTCAGACTTTCCATCACCGTGACAGACACCTTAGGGACAACGGAGAAGGAGGAGAGGATTATTTTGGTTCCTAATTTGAGGTTTCAGTCTGTGGTCAGACAGCCCCATTGCTTTTAGGCCTGTGGAAAGGTTTTAAAAAAATCCATCATGGTGGAAGGGCATGGTAGAGAAAAGCTGCACATTTTATTGTAGCCAGGAAGCAGAAAGAGAGATAGAAAGAGGAAGGGAACAGATCAAGATCCACCTTTCCAAGAATGTATCTAGTAATCTACGTCCTCTGAGGAGGCCCTGCTTCCTCACAGCCCATTTACACGAGCTCATCAGTGGACTGATCCAGTGATGGCTTCAACGCCCTCCTGACCCAATCACCCCTCGTAAATGCATCTATACACTGGGATCAAGCCCCCAACGCATGAGCCTTGTGGGGGATACTTCATGCACAAAGCATTCACTACCTCAGTAATTTCCATGCTAGTGTCCAGTAGCCTTGCTGAGGAATCAAGTGGAATTCTAATTTTTAAAAAATATTTTATAAGTATTTATTTGACAAAGAGGGAGGGAGGAAGGGGAGAGAAATTGAGAGAGAGAGAGAGAGAGAGAGAGAGAGAGAGAGAATGAGTACACCAGGGCCTCCAGCCACTGCAAACAAACTCCAGACACATGTGACACCTTGTGCATTTGGCTTACATGGATACTAGGGAATTGAACCTGGATCCTTTGGCTTTGCAGGCAAACACCTTAACCGCTAAACCATCCCTCCAGCCCTGGAATTCTAATTTGAATGTATATTATGTTCATTAGACTAAGCTTCCCATCTTTATCCTTACCCATTGCTTGCTAGGCTTTCAATCACTAAGAACATTTTATTACACTTCCAAGGTTATACTTATTTTCACCCAGAGCATTGAAGGTATATTTCTACTATTGTCTGATTATCGCCGTTGCTTCAAGAAGTCAGCTGTGTTTCTAATTACTTTTGTTTCATAGACAGAAAAAATAAAATGCTGGCAGAAAGGGGACTTGTTAAGAAGTGTGTCTGTCATCTCTGCATCCAGAGCCAATATCAAAACAGATCAGTAAGATTTCCATCTCCCTCCTGATAGAGTTTTCCTTCTGGGGGCTTTATCGCAGAGCCTGTTGACGCAGCCACCTTTGTTGATGGCTCCCAGCCTGACTTCACTAAATCCCATCTTCCCAGCTATCAGGGCTTGAGGAGCATTCTGAGAAAGTCACTTCAGTCTGCCTTGCACACTTTCTTGACACTCCATTCTTCTTTCTCTCGGCTGAGGAGTTTTGTGCCTAGGCAAACACACATTTGAGATAGAAGGCTTATGTGTGATATTTTACCTGAGCCTTAGTACCCATCAGGAGGGTCTTTCTGCATACATGAGGCATTATATTTCTGGGCACGAGTTCATCACTTTTTCAGCTGTATGTGTGTGTGTGTGTGTGTGTGTGTGTGGTGTGCGTGTGCATATGTGAGTGGGTGTACATGTATGCGTGTGCATATGTGGGTGGGTGTACATATGTGCGTGTGCATATGTGGGTGGGTGTACATATGTGCGTGTGCATATGTGGGTGGTGTACATATGTGCGTGTTCATATGTGGGTGTGTGTACATATGTGCGTGTGCATATGTGGGTGGTGTACATATGTGCGTGTGCATATGTGGGTGTACATATGTGTGTGTGCATATGTGGGTGGGTGTACACATGTGCGTGTGCATATGTGAGTGGGTGTAGATATGTGTGTGTGCATATATGGGTAGGTGTACATATGTACATGTTTGTGTGACACCAGAGGTTGATGTCGTTGTTTTTCCTTGATTTCTCTCCACTTTATTCTTTGAGTCAGTCTCTCACTGAACGCAGACCTCACCATTCAGTTGAACAAGCTATCCAGCAAGCTCCAGGGTTTCTCCTGACTCTGCCTCCCCGGTGCTGGGATCACAAGAAGGCCTGCTTTTACGTGGGTGCTGGGAATCCCAACTCAGGTCCTCATTCTTGGACAAAAGTTTGAAATCTAAGCTGGGCATGGTGGCACACTCCTTTAAACCCAGCACTTGGGAGGCAGAGGTAGGAGGATCCTCATGAGTTTGAGGCCACCCTGAGACTCCATAGTGAATTCCAGGTCAGCCTGGGCTAGACCTTCACTCTGCACTCATGCTGTGGATGTCATGGAATCCTTCATCGTCAGATGTTTCTCCCTGTAGTACTCACTCTGCGATGTTTACGTGAAATCTCACATTTTCCTACAATGTTAATGATGTCTCTTACACTGTAGTATATCCAGGTTTTAGAACAAAATGTAAGTTTTTCCTAAATATTTTCTGAGTAGAAACCCAGATTCCTCACAAAGCTGCCCTGTGATGACCCAAAGACATCAAGGTACCAATTGTCTAGCTACCAACACCAGAGCTTGTGGGTATGAGATTTAAATGCTAACCAGAAGTAGGGAACTAATGCAAAAAAAAAAAAAAATCACATTTTTCCCTCCCCAGGAGGTATTTTTCAGAACTAGCCTTCTATTTAACAGCATTATTTTGAATTGCGTATAAGTCAGGGTTCTTCAGAGGAGCAGAAATGATAGGATGAATTGTGCTTAGAGGGATTTATTGGATTAGATAATAGCAGCCCAACAATAGCATCTGCAGTCAAGGAACCCGGTAGCTTCTCAGTCCACGTGGCTGGATGCCTCAGCAGTCCTGATCCAGCGTGAGCGATTCCTGGAGAGGCGCTGGTCTTTAGTCCATGTTGGAAGACCGAGGAAACGTGGTTCCGATGCAGGACAGCTGAACAGGACAGATGCCCGTGCAAATGAAGACCCTCACCAACAAGGAGCACCAGCAGCCAGGTAGAGGAAGGGAGCTAGTTCAGGCTTACAGATCCAGGGAAGTTCCATCGATGGCTTTAAAGCTGGCTCCCATTCAGAAATCTAAGCAGAAAGAGAAGCTCTCACGGGCCAGCCAGCACCAAAACCAGCAAACACCAAACCGGCAGCAAGCAGCACTGCTCTCCCGATACCTTCCGGTTGGAATTCAGATCCACCCCAGTGACACACTTAGGGCTGGACTCCCCGATCCGCCCCCAGTGACACTTCCTTCAGGTGGCTGGAGACCGAAGTCACAAGTTTAATTTTAATACCTGAGTCAATGGTGGGCATACATACAAACTACCACATATATTTTTTTAAAGATTTTATTTATTCATTCATTTATTTATTTATCTATCCATTTATTTATTTATTTATATGAGAGAGAGAGAGAAAGAGGCAGATAGAGAGGGAGAGAGAGAATGGGCGCACCAGGGCCTCCAGCCACTGCAAACCAACTCCAGATGTATGCGCCACCTTGTGCATCTGGCTTACGTGGGTCCTGGGGAGTCGAGCCTCGGTCTGGGGTCCTTAGGCTTCACAGGCAAGTGCTTAACTGCTAAGCCACCTCTCCATCCCCCCCACATATTGTTAATAAAGGCCAAACATTTTACCAGCTGAATGCTGAGGCATGTTTGTGTATGCACTTACTTGTATCTTAGAAGATGTATAAACACAAGGAAATCACTGGTTTATAACCTCTCTTCATAGCCAATGATCTCAAGATACACATGATTGGATTAAATTGGTTTTGTTTTCGTATATGTATGTGGTGAGTGTGTGGGTGTGGGGGGTTTTGTGCATGTGGGGGGCTCAGAGGTCAATGTTGGGTGTCTTCCGAAATTGCTGTCCACCTTATTCCTTGAGAGAGAGTCTCTTGCTGCAACTAGAGCTCACTGATTCAGGTAGACAAGCTGACCAGCAAGCCCTGGGACTCTTCCTATCTCTGCCTCCAGCGCTGGGTTTATAGTGCACACCACCATGACTGGCATTGGATGTGGGTTCCAGGCACCCACTGGGTCAACCCAGCCCTCGAGTTTGTCTCGATGTCTCAGAAGGTGTTAACCACTGCCGCCTCCTAGACCTCTGGGGTCACTGCGCCTGGAGCATAATGTCAGCCACCAGGGTCTCTGGGTCTCCTACTTTGACTTGATCACAAGGAAGAGCCTCTGCCCAGCACATGTCACCTGGGCAAAGATGCTATTTTCCCACTGGCCCAAAGACTGAAGGCCACAGCTGCCAGCAGGAGGCTGTCTGGGAAGACATCCTGGAGTCAGACAGTGAAGATCAGCAAATGACAAGGGGGCCTCGTTGTTCCCATCATAGGCCGCCTAGGAAGGAGGAGAGGGCTTCTTCCCTACCAAGCACACTGTGGGGGAAAATCAATTAGTGATGCTTAATGAAAAGCTTCTTCCTTTTGTTTACCTGCTTAAAGGCAAATTAAGTGTTCTGGGCATCGTGGATTTGAATCAAGCATGGGGAACAAAGAGCAAGCAAGCTTGACTGGGAAAAAAAAAACACACTTCCATTTTGTAGTGGGGTATGATAAAGAGGAAGAGAGAGGGACAAAGAGAAAGGAGAGTGTAGAGGCACTGGCAGACAAGTGACATACACAAGTACCTGAGCCCTTAGGTGGGTGCAAGCACTGGGCGCCCCATAGCCCACAAGAGCCATCATGAGTCCTCTGGCAGGAAAGACTTTAAAAAAATATATTTTATTTTTTAAAAATTATTTATTTGACAGAGAAAAAGGGAGAGAGAGAGTGAACGGGAGCACCATGGCCTCCAGCCACTGCAAACGAATTAACTCCAGATGCGTGAGCCCCCTTGTGCATCTGGCTAACGTGGGTCCTGGTGAATGGAACCTGGGTCCTTTGGCTTTGCAGGCAATTGCCTTAAGTGCTAAGCCATCCCTCCAGTACGGGAAAGACTTTTATAACCAGCCTTCCTTTGAGAGCCACCAAGATCAGCTGCCACTCTCGGCTCCACCTCTCTGAAGACTAGTTTGCATCCGAGGCTTAACTTCCCTAGTGTGTCCCCAGGGTCTGAGGAGAGGAATCAGCGGAAATGTCACACAAGCAGGAGTCATTGTAAGAGTGAGAATGACTCAAGCGAATTTCACAGGGACATGGCATACGGCAATGGAAGTGAAGGAATGAAGAGGACACCAGAGGGGATGCTTTGAGGAAACAGCCTTGAGCTCAGCGCTCTCCCCAGCCCAGCCCAGCCCAGCCCAGCCCAGCCCAGCCCAGCCCAGCCCAGCCCAGCCCATGGCGTTTTATTTACCAGCCTAAGTGCACAAGGACAGCTTCTTACAGCATCAAACAAGTGGTCAGACAAAATAAAAACATTCCACATGCATGACAACACTGTCTTCCCTCTAAGCTTGTATATATACATGTTATGCTTACCTTCTTGTTGCTAGAACAGAGCAACTAACCAAAAGCAGCTGATGTGAAGAATATTTTTTTATTTTGGCTTACAGTCTTGAGGGGACGCTCCATGATGGCAGGGGAAGGCCTGGCATGAGCAGAGGCTGGGCATCCCCTCTGCTATAGTGTCGGGCACAGTTAAGGACCCCGGGCTACTGGAGGTTAAAACGGG
The DNA here is from genome assembly GCA_036365145.1 of Orientallactaga sibirica. Taxonomy (NCBI): domain Eukaryota; kingdom Metazoa; phylum Chordata; class Mammalia; order Rodentia; family Dipodidae; genus Orientallactaga; species Orientallactaga sibirica. Next base: position 16,472,593 of record JAEOAD010000041.1, on the reverse strand, counting down.
CCTGAGCTGTCAGGCACGGCTAAAGGCCCCAGGAGGTTGCAGCAGGCCCAGACCCCAATAATCTCACCTTGAGACCAGCAGGAGTGGGGCCACTCCCTCCCCCCACCTGGGGCACCTGGACGTCCTGATGAGACTTACGTCTCAGTTTCCCTGTGGCCATTTTTACCACTCGCCTGGGAGGTCCCTATATGTTAATGAGGTACTATCCAGCAGCCTTCACAAGCCAATCCCCCTGTGACCTGTACCCTATACCTCATCCGGCCAATACATGAACACTTATAAGCCCACTTCCCTACCAAATAAATGTGCTGTCCTCTCACAGTTTCCCCGGTGTTTCTTCCCATCCTGCTCACTGCCACTCAAGACCCTGATCCCCAGATGCCTGGACATCTCCAGGGTGCTCGTGTGCAAAGACCCCCCAAGGGGCCAGGAACCCACACCATATCAGAAGAAAATAGCAGCAGGAGGGTGAGCTGAGTTCTGTCAAGGGGGAGCTAGCTGTAACACCCCTAAGCCCACCCCAAAAACACCTTCTCCAGCAAGGCTCCACCTCCCAAATTGCCATCAGCTTGGGACAAGTGTTAAAAACACATGCTTTGTGCGGGACATCTGATTTAAACTACTACAAGATGCTATCGCAACTGGAACAAAATACGAATTTAGAATGAAATATGACCTGAAATATAAGAAATAGAGATAGCCTGGGCTGAGGCTGTTGCTCCATGGTAGAGTGCTTGCCTAAAATGCAGGTTAAGAGGTCTCAATTTCTGTGAGAAATGCACAGAGAAAGCCTCTGTATTGTTTCTTTTCTTGTTGCTGTGATAAAAATCACACACAAAAATAACTTGAGGAAAGAAGGGCTTATTTTGGCTCACAGTTTTAGGTGCAGTTCACCATTGTGGGGGACAACAGGAGTGTAAGGCCACTGGTCATAGAGTGTCCACAGTCAAGAAGCAGAGAGATGAAGGCTGGAGCTCAGCTGACTTCCTCCTGTCCCCTTTTATTCAGCCAGGGGGTCTTGGCCCATGGGGTGGAACTGCCCATGTTCAGGGTGGGTCTTCCCTCCTCCATTAAACCTCTCTGGAAACACCTCACAGCTGCATCCAGACGTGTGTCCCCCAGGTGATGTCCAGTCAAGTTGACAGTGGAGTGTAGCCACCATCGTCATAATCTATCCAAGTGAGATGATTCTTATCTTCTTTAAAGAGTACTGAGGTACAGAGGACAGCTTTCTTCAGGTTGCAAAAACCTGTTTTATGGCAGGTCCAGTCAGGTGTCAGAACAAGGTGTTGTAGGCACAGCAACGAGAGTCTTCATGATGGCATTGTGACACTGCTGAGACAAGGGACGAGGCACAAAGCTGTGTGTGGAGCACTACACAGCAGAGAATGGCCTGGTGACCAAATGACACTGAACTGCTGGTGGCTGTGGAAATACACAGAGGTTGACAAAAACACAGCTCTGCCCACCCAGCAGTTTCAGAGGCTTTAAAGCCCAACAGAATAGCCTTTTTATTTTATTTTATTTTATTTTATTTTATTTTATTTTATTTTATTTTATTTTATTTTATTTTATTTTATTTTATTTTTTTGGTTTTGCAAGGTAGGGTAGGGTCTCACTCTGGTCCAGGCTGACCTGGAATTCACTATGTAGTCTCAGGGTGGCCTCAAACTCTCGGCGATCCTCCTACCTCTACCTCCCGAGTGCTGGGATTAAAGGCTCAGACTAGCCTTTTTATGAGAGAGAGAGAGAATTGGTGTGCCAGGGCCTCCAGCCACTGCAATCAAACTCCAGGTGCGTGCGCCACCTTGTGCGCATGTATGACTTTGCATACTTGTGTTACCTTGTGCGTCTGTCTTACGTGGGAACTGGAGAGTCAAATATGAGTCTTTAGGCATCACAGGCAAGCGCCTTACCTGCTAAGCCCTGTCTCCAGCCCGACAAAGGTATTTTTGACAACACAATCAAGTCATTTCTGTCTTAGTGGCAGAGGTCGCAGGGTGACACCACTTGTAGCACTGTCATTATGTCTCTAGAGCATTTAGAATGATTTCCCCCAAGTCCCCACTTAAAGACATCCCACGCTGGAGTAATTATTCCTGTCAACACACACACCCACAACAGCACAAGTGGCGTTATGAAAGCACATTTCCAGTGACATTACGTGCAAGCTTTCCTTCCACAACTCCATCAGTGTGGCACAGAGCCACTTCTGACAATCATAAGGGCTCACCCTGAGCTTTTGGATGTAAGATGCATTAGTCAGGGTTTTCTAAAGGAACAGAACAGATAGAATGAATTGGTATTATAAAGAGGATTTATTGGATTAGTTTACAGCAGCCTGTCCATAGGCTTGAGAGTCAAGGAATCCAGCAGTTACTCGGCCCACATGGTTTGCCTCGGCAGTCCCCATCCAGCACTGACGGCCTGGAGAATTCCTGGAGAGCCACTGGACTCATTGGAAGGAAACTTGGTTGTAATGCTGATGAAGGAGATTGAACAGGGTAGATGCATGTACAAGTGAATAGAGGTGTGTGTGGAGGGTGGGGGCAGCCAGATCAATTGAGCTCACCAATGAGTAGCACAGACAGCAGGTGAAAAGGGGCCATGTCTCTCAGGGCTTTATAAATAGCCCACCTCCAGGAGCCGTCACTCTGGAGGAGGGACATCCTTCAATTAATCCTTCCTGGAATCAACCTGATTGCAGAAGAGGATTCTTAATCTGATCAATTTGACAACAGAACTTTACCATCACAGGAAGTGTTTAGACATTGTCTGGGAAGCAGGACTTTTCTCTTTCTCTCCATTCTTTTTTTGTCAGGTCTTTCAAGGAAAAGAAAGGTTGTGTTTAAAAGACATTTTTAAAGATAGAATATAATGATCTGGGCAACTTATTAAAAAGGAGTGAAAAAGAACTTGAGCGGAGGTCTCTGTATGTGATATATTGAGTGTGGGTGACATGACCAGCCAAGGCTGATGAGAACACAGGAGTCAGAATACAACTCATGGAAGAAGTCCTGTGAGCATCTGTTAAGTAAGGACTTTGGGGTGTGTAAGAGCTGACAGTGGGGAGACTGGCGTGTCCCCTGTGGAGACTGTTGAAGTAGAGGTCAGGAGGACCGTGAAGCCCCCTGGACAGAAGACACTGAAATGGTGGGAGGGGCTTCAGCCCCCACCTTGGCTGAGACTCCCTGCTGAGACTCCCTAGAAGCCAGTAGGTGGGCTCTCCGAAGGAGTGGACGTCCCCCAGCCATGTCTGTCAGAGGGATAGCTCACTAGGACAATTGTGATCACTGGTTAAGATTCTGGCACAGGGGACCTCAGGATTTCATCTCGGTTCTGTCAACCCTGGATAAAATGTCTTCTAATACCTCCCTATGAAAAATAGAGCAATCATGGTGTGGTGGTTTGATTCAGGGGTCCCCACAAACTCAGGTGTTCTGAATGTTAGCTGATGGAGATTTGGGAATTAACACCTCCTGGAGGCATGTATTGTTGGGGGCAGACTTGTGAGTGTTACAGCCAGTGTCCCCTTGCTAGTGTTGGGCACACTCTCCTGTTCCTGTTGTCCACCTGATGTTGGCCAGGGGGTGATGTCCACCCTCTGCTCATGCCATTGTTCCCCCTGCCATCATCCCCTCAAGCCTGGAAGCCAAAATAAACCCCTTTTCCCACAAGCTGCTCTTGGTTGGGTGATTTCTACCAGCAGTGCGAACCTGACTGCAACACCTCGGATTAGATTGTTTTTCTTCTCATCATATGGAAACTCAGAGCTTTGTCCCCTTTCTTAAAATTAAAGGAGACACATGTTGATTTGAGGTTAGAGAGCGTGCTGGTCACTTTTGTCATTGTTGTGGCAAACTACCTGAGAAGAAGCAACTTAAGGAAGGAAGGGAGGACTTGCTTTAGCACAAGGTTTGAGGATACGAATAACCCGTCCTGGCGGGAAGTTGTGACCGCAGGAACATGAGGCAGTTGGTCACATTGCACGTCAGCGAGCAGAGAGAGGCCACTGCTGGTGCTCAGCTCACTTTCTGCTCTCTTTTGAGTCCAGGACCCCAGCCCACAGGACGCTGCTGCCAACCTTCAGGGTGAGTCTTCCCACCTCAATTAAACACTCTGGAAACACCCTCACAGACACGCCTGGAGGTATCATTTCACGGTGAGTCTAAACCCAGTCAATTTTACATTCAGGGTTAGCCATCGGTTGTGCTTTGAATGTAAGGTGTCCCCATATGCTGTTGCGCAGGCGGCAGTGCAGTTTGGGGGGGTTGTGTACTGTTAGGAGGCGGGGCCTTGCTGGAGGGAGTGTGCTGCTGCTGGTAGGAAGTGAGGTCAGCCTCGCTTCCTGTTTGTCTTCTACATCCTGCTTTCTCCTGCGGCCATGCTGTCTTCGCCATAATAGAGTGTACTTGTGTGCCACTGTAGTCAGGATCACGCTTGTCTTCCCTTCACTTGCTTCCTGTCAGGCACTTTGCCCCAGTAATGAATAGAGTAACCAATACTCTTCATTTTACCTCCCATGACAAAAAGGACTTTGCAAGTGTGATTGAGGTTGGGACCTGGACAATTTAAGTGACAAAAGCCATCCCGTGCTTCCTTTAGGCTGGAGAGTCATTCCTACCTGCCAAGAAGGGCTTTCCTCTGAGGAACGGTGCTCTGAGAACAGAGAGGTGAACCATGAACCAGGGACAGGCAGCCTATAGGAACTGGAAAGGCAGGGTTTGGACTCACCTCTTGGGCCCCTACCCTGCTGACACATTGACTTCAGTGGCCAGCGAGACCTGTTGTGAGCTTCTGACCTTTAGCACCGTAACATAAACTTATGTCTTCAAAGAGGGTGCTATGTTTGGGGAAGCTTGTTCCAACTGTAGTAGGAACTGATTGCCCTTCGGAAAGCACGGGGTGGTCAATGGCTTGCATTCTCACTCTGCTCCTGGTGCTGGGGAGCAAACCCAGGCCTTGCGTCTGCTAGCCACGCTGGCAGCACCGAGCTAAATTTCTTAGTGCAAAGCTTATATTCTCAAATGTCACATTCAAATGTGTGTGAAAGAATTATGTATCTTCTTAAACTTAAAATGACCCTATTAGAATCCCACAAGGCTCTGCATGTAACCAATGAAAATATGAGCATAGAGCTGAAAAATAGAGAAATTGCTGCAGAGTAGGAGGAAGTCTTATTTTTCTCAAAAAGAAAAAGAAAAACCTAGTACTTTGCTCCCCAGGAGAGAAAAACAAAACCTGCCCCAAATTTCTGGCCACCTGTGTCACACTTGGATCATGTGATATTGGGAGCATTCCGGTTCCTGGGCTAAAAATAAGCAGATGACACTGTGTTCTATTAATGAGTACAGCGTCTTATCAGAGCACGGGGCTTTGATCTCTGGCTCAGTGCTTGAAATCTTAGGGACTCTGGCCTTCCTCTTTCAGTCTTTTTTTTTTTTTTTCCAGCCAAATGGTCACTAAATACCACTTGCTGATTTCCCGAAAAGAAACATTTTCCCCATCTAAAGTCTTAAATACAGTTCTTCGGCTGCCTTATTTACGACACCAGCCTTTCCCATCACCGCCGGCAAAGACTGCAGATTGTTTCTGTCGCCAAGGTCCGTGGGGGTCAGATGCAAGATCTCTTCTCAAACAGCCCTGACACACAACTGGCTTTTGTCCCCTAGTTCAAGGTCAAGTTTTCTACTTGGAATTTGGCACAGATTTTCACAGATAAACAAGGCCAGGAAAGACAATCTAGTTCCTAGGCTGTGTGGTAACACGGAGCAGAAGGGGACAGATGCAAGCACAGAACTCAGACTAGAGCTGCTCGGGGGCTAGGGAAAGGGCCACAGGTGGAGTAGTTCTTTTGGTTTCTGGATGACTAGCTGGCTAAGACACACACTAGAAAAGCTGTCCCATCTGCTCTGCTAGGTCCCTCAGGAGCTCTGGGCTCTCACCTTCACCAGCCCTCTGCTGGGACAGGAGGCAGCCATTCTATGTGGCACCTGCAACCTGGCTTTCGGAGCTCCGTACCATTCTGTCTATGGCAGTCCCCTAGGGACTGAAAACCTACCTGCCTTGGTTCTCTTTCCCAAACTTAAAACAGCTTTGTGGATGGGGTGAAGCCCGCGTGGCGTCCTCTAACCTTCTGCTAACCTGCTAGACACATTCTCAAGGGGTCATCCCAGGCCAGGTGCCCATTCTCTGTGCCAACATAAGTTGGATCCCTGCCACTTCCAGACTCTTCCAGGCTATGATGTTCTTCACCTGCATTCTGTCCACCTAAGCACAGGTGGCTGGACTTAGGCTGGGTATCCATCCTGAAGAATCTACCTATGGCAGTGACCCTCTCACTGCTAGGACAAAACACCCGACCAGATAGAGCTTATTGGAAGGAAAGAGTTTATTTCTGGATTACAATTTGGAAGGGAAGTTCCATCATTGTGGGGAAAGCATGGCCAGAGTGGACAGCTGGACACATTCCCACATATCAGCGGGAAGGAAGAAGCAAGAGTGCGGTCAGTGTGGTAAGAAGAGCTGGGCTATTCCACCCCAAGGTCAGTTGCCAGCAACAAACTCCTCCAGTGAGGCTCCACCCCCCAAAGGCTCCACCAGCTGGGGATTAAGTGTGAGGCTTCATCACAAACACACAGAAGACATTTTCCATTCAAGCCGCCACACCACCGCTGTACTAGCATCAGTATGAGTACAGCCCAGTCAGGGCCTTGTTAATAAGTCTCATTCTACACTCCGTTTCCTCAGGAGAGTTCAAGTTTACGTCCGTTATCCCTGAATGAGTTCTTCGTAGCATGTCTTGTCTCTCTCAGATGTGTCCTGGCTCAGACAATGAATTATGTCTTTACTGACTGGATTACTTTTCTCATCCCTGTGACCGAAAACTCCACAGAAAGTCCAGGAAGGAAGGATGTGTTTAGCTTACCATTTCCAGGGTGTAACCCGTCATGACAGGGACGGCACGGTGGCAGGAGCTGCTCCTGTGTGGTGGCCAGAGCACCAGGCCTTTGGTCACATCATATTGGCAAACAGAGAATTTGAACTGAGAGTGAGGCCTTGCTATAACTCTCAAAGACCCACCTTGCCATGACCCACCTCCAAGCCGTGCCACCCATCCTGAAGGTTCCACAACCTCCCCGAACAGCACCACCAGCTGGGGACCCATGAGCCTGAGGGGGACATTTTACACTTAAACCATAGCAGCCTCCCTGGCCTATATACAGCATGGAGTTTGGCTAAATTTTGAGCTGCACCTGGGCTGTGCAAGGAGGCAGCTGGGATGCTCAGCTTTCAGAAGGAACTGGAGAATGTGCGACTGAAACCTCACAGATTCAAAAGGTAAAGAACTCCATAAGCATTCCAGGCATCCTAAACATGATGGCTCAGTGACGCCTTCAGGACAGATCAAGCTGCCAATGGATCCCAGTAAGATCCATGGGTTGGTCATAGGTGGTGGATATGCAAAGCCAGTGTCTCTGGAGAGGTTGGATCCTCCAGGATGCATGCCCTCCCAAAGTTGGGGGGGGGCACAAAAAAAGCCCCTTGTGTGACCAGTGCACAAGGGAAATCAGGGCATTTAGACAATGCAAAGATGGTCCATTTTTAAGTGTGTGGATCAGACCACAGTGCTTCAGCCTCAGCCTCAGCCTCAGCTCTTGCCAAGTCTCCAGTGGAAGGGCTGCCCGTATTGCTTGGACCTACCAATCCCCCATGTGAGCAAATTCCTGAAAACATCCATCTATCTATCTGTCTGTCTATCTATCTATCAATCTATCTATCTATCTATCATCTATCTATCTATCTATCTGTCTGTCTATCTATCTATCTATCTATCTATCATCTATCTCCTATCATCTATCTATCTATCTATCTATCTATCTATCTATCTATCTATCTATCTATCTATCTATCTATCTATCTATCATCTATCTATCTATCTATCTATCTATCATCTATCTATCTATCTATCTATCTCCTATCTATCTATCTATCTATCATCTATCTATCTATCTATCTATCTATCTATCTATCTATCTATCTATCATCTATCTCCTATCATCTATCTCCTATCATCCATCTATCTATCTATCTATCTATCTATCTATCTATCTATCTATCTACTATCATCTATCTATCTATCTATCTATCTATCTATCTATCTATCTATCTATCTATCTATTTATCTATCATCTATCTATATCCTATCATCTATCTATCTATCTATCTATCTATCTATCTATCTATCTCTATCTATCTATCTATCTATCTATCTATCTATCTATCTATCTATCTCCTATCATTCATCTATCTATCTATCTATCTATCAATCATCTAATCTATACAATCTATCCTCCATTTTTATCATCTACTTATTTACTCTATCGTCCCTCTATCTGTCTGTCTTTCCATTGCCTCACCTCCCTTTAGCCCTGACGTTCTGAAGAATGTTGACTGAAAACAGTCCCAGGCTGGGTTCACCAGCACCACAGCCTCCCTGAGTGGAGGCAGCTGAAGACTTTGGCATGCTCTGTGTGGACACAGCACCTGCTCTATCCCGCTCATATCCTGACTATCTGAGCAGCTGCCTTGCACAGAACTCTAACGCTGTAACTGTTTGGCAGGTTCAGAGGACAAAGAGCCACCAGTATCTTCCCCACTTCTGAATCGAAACCAAAAGCCTCTGTTGGGAGAGAAAGACGTCAGGGCATGGAGAAAGGGGAAATCCAGCAGTCCGCATTGTTGACGGACCCCTGCTGTGCCAATTCCTAGTCGTCCAGGCCTGTACTGGTGCCCAGAGCCTCAGCAAGCATGGGACACTGACTTGGGCCGCTTTGCTAGACTTCTGCCAGGCAGCTTTTCCTGTGCTCCCTAGACAGGTTCCTCTGCACAGCCCAGCTCATTGCAGAACGAGTGGTGGGGTTCTGGACTTATCCTTGTGCAGAGGTGAGCTGCGTGCTCTCTGCACCACACCGTGGGAGCCCATGGCTTCCCCACAAGGCAGGGTCTTAAACTAAGGTCCATCCTGCCCACACAGAGCATTGCAAACACCTTCTGCCTACCCACTGCACAGCTTCCCACTGTGCCCAACACCATGCCAGGCGCAGCACCAACTGTCATGCAAAAGGCACCATGCAGGGCCCGAAGGGGACACAACTCTGCAGCACACATGGGCTCTTGTGGACTTTTCATTTTGGTCGAGATGGAGAAAAGCACTTTTTTTACTTACAAAGATGGGAAAGGCATCCATGTGGCTGAATTTTTTAAATTGTTTATTTTAACTGATAGATAAAGCCCACATTATACATGCTTATGAAGCATTAAACCATACTTCCATACATGTATATGCCATGCGATGTTAAAATTATGTTAACTGTATCTGTTTCCTCAAAAATGTATCATTTATGGTTAAAGTATTCAAACTTCTTTCTTCTAGCCTTTTAAAAGGTACAGTACACTATCATTAACTGTCACCCAGCTAGATAATGATACCCCAGAACGTGCTTCTTTGTAACTGTAACTAATGCCCGTGGGTCAACCTTTGCAATCCCCTCCCTGACCTCCGATGACCCCCATTCAATCCTCAGTGTCTACAAGGTCATCTTGTGAGAATCTGCACGTGAACGTGGCTGTGTGGTACTTATCTGTGCCTGGTGACCTTCGTCTGACATCCCGATGTCTCCTTCTACCCTCGTGGTCACCAATGACAAGGCTTCACTGTCCTCTTCGAGGTCAACAGGACTCCATTGTGTGCATGCACCGCATGTTCTTCAGCCATTTATCCGTTCAGAGACACTTATTTTGCTACTGTGAATAGTCTGTCAGTGAACATGGGGAGGGGCGGAGAGTCCTCTCTGAGAGTCTCCTTTCATTACTTTCCATTGCACACCCTAGACTGGGATAGCTGGTCAGATGGTAGCTCTGTTGGAGATTGTTCAGAAACCCTATATAATGATTTCCATAGTGAATGCACTAATTCACATTCCTGCCCACCGAGTGTAAGCATTCTCATTTCTCCCCAGTCTCATGAGCCTTTGTTCTCTCTGTCTTTGTCAGGAGTCATTCTGGAGCAAGGTGGCCTCTCAGTGCAGCTTGGATGTATAGTCTCCTGATGCTTTCTGGTGCAGAACATTTTTGGGGGGGGGGGGTTTCGAGGTAGGGTCTCACTCTGGCCCAGGCTGACCTGGAACTCACTATGTAGTCTCAGGGTGGCCTTGCACTCACAGCGATCCTCCTACCTCTGCCTCCCGAGTGCTGGGATTAAAAACGTGCGCCACCATGCCTGGCCTGCAGAACATTTTTTATGCTTCACTTGTCTTTCTTCTTTAAAGAACTCTTTACCCAGCCCTACTGCTCATTTTTTCATCTTCTATCTATCTATCTATCTATCTATCTATCTATCTATCTATCTATCTATCCATCCATCCATCCATCCATCTATCGTCTATCTATCTACTATCTACCATCTATATATCTTTATTTTAACGTTGCACACTGGTCATATTCCCATCTAGTTATGCTCCATGTTACTCCTCCCCACTCCACTCCCCCAAGGGCCTCCTCAGTGCAGTTGTCCGTCCTCACTGTGGGGTCGTGAGTAGGAGTAAGTACCTGGGGTGGGGAAGACAATGCCTCAGGACACTCCTTCTGACCCTGTGCCTCTGACAGTATTTCCACCTCCTGTTTTGCAATGTCCCCCAAGCCTCGGAGGGTGTGTTAGGACTCTCCTGTAGTGGTGACCTCTCCACAACCCCTGATTTCTGCTTCCATGAGTTTTGTCTCCATGGTGCTTGTGGCCATCTCCCTCGGAGGCGGTCCTCAGGCCAGTGGTGAGAGCAGTGCTCATATTTAATCCACCCAGTTGTTTGTATGTGGAGTTTGGGACTTCCTTACATGTTCTGGTATTTAGCACTTGTCAGATACGTAGTTTGGAAATTCTCCCTGTCGTTGTTGTGTGTGTTGCCTCTTCATTCTTTGATTATCATGCAGGAACTGTTTTCAGTTTGATGAAATCCTAGTTGTCTCTTTTTGTGTGTTTTTGGTCTTTGTTTTCAATAGCCCTGTCCATTCTAACTTCCCAGAATGCCCCCATCCCCCACTGTGATTCTTCTACTCATTTTATAGTGTGAGGCTTGACAGTGAAGTCTTTGATCCTTGTCGAATAGAATTCTGAAACTTGGGAAACATCCCAGCACCGTTTGTTGAAAGACTTCTTTTCTCCCATTTGTGTTCTTAGAACTTTGACTTCTTTTGTCTTCTCAAAACCTGGAGGGAAATCAGTCAATGGAGAGTGTGTGGGACTGTTCTCGAGTCTTCATTCTGCTCATTGGTCTGGTGTCTATTTTCATGAGCAGTGCCAAGTTAGGTTGATTATGTGAACTTGGACTTGCTTGGTGTGCACGCTAAGAAAAGTGTGGTCACAGTGTGTTGGGCCTTGCTAGTAACAGGCTGGACCTGTGAGGAGGCTGGCCTGAACTATTGGACATGGCCAGGGGCCCTGGGCTACGGGGTCGCAGCTGGCCCTCTGTCAGGAGCCCCTGGCGACGGTGACAGCCTTCCCTATGTTGTAGGGTGTAGTGAGCTGTCATTGCCCAGAGTGGGCAGAACTGGCGAGGCGCTCCTCCCAGACCCCAAAAGGCTATGACCATTCCATAAGTCAGACTTTGCCCCCCACAGTTCCTGACCTGTGGCTAGCTGCCCAAGAGACCCTCATGTGCCTAACGTCATGTAGCCTTCTCACCCCCCACAGTTTTGAAGTCACAGCCTCCTGTTAATCTCCTCTTCCTCCCTTCCCCCTACCTTCCCTTATCCTTCCCCATAGCTTTGAAGTTACTAGTCCTTCCTCTATCTAGATAACAGCCCATAAACTATACATCTGATTGCCATATAGTCTGTATGTGCCATCTCAACCTTCCCCAAGTGTTTATAACTGCCCCCTTTGAATAAACTAGTACTGCCCATCCGATGGTCTCCCGGGGCTCATTGCCCCGTCATGTGTTTATATGTTCGTGTTGCACTCACCCGCCCAGCCAGAATGACCCTGCTGCTCCCCTTTCCAACTCCTCTCTCCCTCGCCCCGGGACGTTGGTGGCCAAGGACCCTGGGGAACAGGACGGAACGAGCCCCACAACAGTGGGGCTGGTGAAGACGGGACACGGGGGAGGAAGCATGGTGACAGTTTTCAGGGAATCCAGTGAATTCATTCACGAGGGTCCTGGGACTCACAGTTCTCTTTGGATGTATTGTTCACATACTCGTTACCCAAGTAAATATTAAAATAATTTGAAAAAGACAAGCAAATAATGAAATCTAAAGAGCAGCTCTTGTGATGTTTAATTATTAGATTTACTTCAAAGCTCCCTACTGGCCCGGAAAATGCAAAAAAAAAAAAAAAAAAAAATACAAAGAATTTCTTCTCCCAGAAGGTAGGCAGATGTCAGCTAAAACTAGTCTGAACACTGAACAGAGTGCTTGGTCTGGTCTAACCTCAGCCACTAAGAACTAAATCCAGATCCAATGACACAGTGGCTTTGGTCCCTGCTGATCCCATGAGGACTCTAGGGCGAGGCCTGTAGCCATCACCTTTCTTCAGGGCTGGTTGTGGCATGTGCAGGAAGCTGGAACCTCACCTGGTTCCCTGGCCTCCCTGGGCTGATGACACAGAGCCTAGAGACTGGGGCTTCTGAGGCATTTGCTGTGTGTGAGGCGGGATGTGTGAGAGGCCCTGAAGACACCCTCGCAGAGCTCCAAGACCAGACTTGGCCAGCTGCCCCCCTCTGCAGCTCGGAACAAGGACAAGGGTGGAGAGGTGTCCAGTGCTTTCCGTGAGAGGCCCAGGCCCTGCAGTGGGTCTGGAGATGCCACATTTACACCCAGGCTTGAAGCTGCTCCAGGAGAGGCAGGCGTAAGGCAGTGTTCTCATGTGAATACTGTTCTAGACTCTACCACGAAATCCATCAAGGAGCCCAAGAAGGCCAATCTTGTACTGCTGGGATGGAGCTTGACCTTCCTAAAGACAATGGTCCAGAGCGTCAACGTCACAGCTTCTCCAGCGTTAAGGATACTGGAAAGCAAATGACTGGATGTGACAAGAAGCAGGAAAAAGTCAAAGGAAACACGCCCAGGCGTGACAGAAGCATTTGGCTTGGCAGACACAGATGTGAACAACAAAACCAACACATTCAAAGACAGAGAAAGGGAGAGATCTGGGATTTCAGCAGAAAAATCACTATTAATAAAGAAAAAGCGGGGCTGGAGAGATGACTCAGCAGTTAAAAGTGCTTGTTTGCAAAGCCTACTGATCTGGCCTTATTTCCCTGATTCCCACAGATGCACAAAGTGGTGCATGCAGCTGGAGGTCATTTGTAGTGGCAAGAAAGCCCTGGCACACTCATCCTGTCTCCGTCTTTCTCTCAAGTAAATAAATAAATAAATAATGATCTGGGCATGGTGGTGTGTACCCATAATATAAGCACTCAAAAGGTTGAGGCAGGAGGATTGTTGAGATTTCAAAGTCAGCTGAGACTACTTAATGAATTCTAGGTCACCCCGGACTACAGAGTGAGACCCTGTCTAAAACATACTCACACAGAGACAGAGAAAGAGAGACAGAAAGAGAGAGAGAGCATAAAGAAAATTCTAAGCTGGGCATGGTGGTGCATGCCTTTAATCCCAGCACTCAGGAGGCAGAGGTAGGAGGATCGCCATGAGTTCGAGGCCACCCTGAGACTACAGAGTGAATTGCAGGTGCAGCCTGGGCTAGAGAGAGACCCTACTTTGAAAAACAAAACAAAACAAAAGAGAAAAACCCACAACAGAAACATCAGTGCGATGGGAAATTCACCAGGCTGAATCCATGGCAGGCTGGATTCCACTGCAGGAAAAGACTGACACATTGAAAGTGAGGCAGTAGAAATTGTCCAAATGAGGAACAAAGAGGAGGATGGGAAGTGGGTTCAGTCTGTAAGTACCTCCCTGACAACCATGAGGACCTGCACCCAACCCCAGAACCCGCATAGATGCTGGCTGTGGTAGCGCAGCGCATGCCTGAAAACCCAGTGCTGGGGAGGCAGAGACAAGAGGGTCCTGTAGCTCAGTGGCCAGCCAGCGAGGTCCAGGCCAGTGTGAAACTTTGTCTCAAAACAAAAACAGGTGATTAAGCCAGGCATGGTGGAGCACACCTTTGATCCCAACACGTAGGAGGCAGAGGCGGGAGGATCGCCGTGAGTTCGAGGCCATCCTGAGACTACATAGTAAATTCCAGGTCAGCCTGAGCTAGAGTGAAACCTGACCTTGAAAAAGGAAAAACACAGCACAACAAAACAAACAAACAAACAAACAGAAAACCACAGGTTGTTAGTGTACACTAGGATGACTCCTAAAATTCTCCTCTGGCCAACACACATGGACACACATGCACACCCCACACACATGTGCAATCACACATGCTCACCACACGTATACATATATAGACAAAAAAATAACAAAGAGGAAAATATGCCAGAATTTTTTATATGCGTACATGCCACAATAGAGCTTTAAAATACATGAAAAAAAATGACAAGATTCAGGAGCAAAATATATAAATTTGCTGCACAACTCAGTGATTTCAGCATCTCTCCCTCTATTATGGATAGAAGCAGTAGACAAGATTTATGGAAGAATATGAGATATTTGGATGTTGATTTCTAAAACAAGCAGGTAGAGCGGAGTAGGGATATTTTCACAAGTTACTCTGGAACCGGAAGTCTAGAAAAGAGGAGTCTAAACTTTCACCTGGTGTAGCAGACAGCTTCAGGTTCACTGAGATGAACTTTCAGACCAGGCACAGTTATGGAGGAAGGGATATTATTTATTGAGCTGATCCAGGTTCCATAAAGGCAGGAGAAGCAGCCTGCTCTTCACAGGACCAGGCAAGAGAGAAAAAGCCAACCAGCCACCACAGCACACAGAGCAAAACTAAGCCAAAAGGTCACAAATTCAGATCTACTTTGCAATCACAGGAATAAACCCACCATTAACACCTTAAGACTGGCCCCCAGTGACATTGCTTATAAGGTGATTGCAGATGCAAACAGGGACTTTGCAAATGTGTTAAGTTTTTTGAGATGTGATCTACCTGCAATCACAGGGTGACCTTAATAAAACAGGGACTTTGCAAATGCCAGGAAGACATCAGAATGCATGGGAAGATGCCTATTTTTAAAATTCAAGAACTGTTAAGCATTGTAGGTTCATGCAGTGCGGGAACCCCGGTGTTGCATGTCTATGCCTTGACTAGGCAGCAAGCCCTTTGTGCATAAAGGACGCGTGCTATCTATCCGAGTCCTCAACGCAAGCTCTACTCAGTGCAGAGTGGATGTCGGACCTGCCGTCAGGTTGCTCTTGCGCTCCCCTGGAGTCTTGAGCAGGGTCCCTGGTGGTCACTTCTGGTGTGTTATGGTAACATAGCTTCACCCCTGGACAGCCTTGGGGATTTAGCCAACTAGCTCATTTCAATAGGTTTTGTTTTCTTCCTTCTTGTCCACCTGTTCTTCTGTTTCTCCTCCTCTGCCTCCTTCTTTGGATATGCACACATGTGTGCATGTGTGTACATGTGTCCATATGCATGTGGACTCGCCCCTCTCCACCTTCTTTTCTGAGGCACAGCTTACAGATTTGGCTAGTCTAGGTAGCTTGCTTGTACTGGGCAAGCCGCTGACTCTGCCTCCCAAGTGCTGAGATTACAGGTGGCCACCCAACTTGGCTGGCGTTGACATGTGCTCTGGGCATCTGAACTCCAGTCCTCACGCTAGCATGGCAAATGCTTTATCCACTGAGCCGTCCCCTCAGCTCCTCCCGCAGACATTTTTAAAGCCTGAATTCTTGTCCATCTTCTGGGTCTTGCGCAGTTCTGTTCACATGGTTGTCGCTAAAGCTGGTGCTGACATGTTCTGGTTGTGTCACTGAGCTTTGTATAAAGCACTCTAATAGTTGTTTCAATGAAGCTGCTTTGGGAATTTGCTTTGGGGAGCCTGAAGAAGCAACCCAAGAAACCACGCGTGGCAGTGTGTTTGAATCACGCTCTAGTAACATGTGTGCTTTCACTTCTGGGAGAGGCAATTTCAGCCGACAGCGTAAAGCTGCTATTGAAAGTGTGCTTGGGGGGTTGCTGGGGAGATGGCTTAGCGGTTAAGGCATTTGCTTGCAAAGCCAAAGGATCCTGGTTCAATTCTCCAGGACCCACATAAGCCAGATGCCCAAGGGGGTACACACATCTGGAATTCGTTTACAGTGGCTGGAGGCCCTGACATGCCCATTATTTCTCTCTCTCAAATAAATAAATAAATAAATAAATAATATATATACATGAAATGAAATGAAAGTGGGCTTGGAAAGTTGCCTTTTGTTCACTTGGTATCTTGAAAAGTACCACAATACTGGACTGGAGAGATGGCTTAATGGTCAAAGTACTTGCCTTTGAAGCCTAAGGACCAAGGTTTGATTTTCCAGATCCCACATAAACCAGATGCATATGGTGGCACATGCATCTGGAGTTTGTTTGCAGTCGCTAAAGACCCTGGCATGCTCATTCTCTCATTTTCTCTCTCTCTCAAATAAATAAAAATAAAATGTTTAAGAAAGCCAACATGGTGGCACACGCCTTTAACCGCAGCACTTGGGAGGTAGAGATAGGAGGATCGCTTTGAGTTCAAGGTCAGCCTGAGACTGCATAGTGAATTCCAGGTCAGCCTGGGCTAGCAAGAGACCCTACCTCAAAAAACAAAAACAAAAAGAAAAGAAAAAATAAGAAAACAAATGAAAAGTACCACGATACAAACAAATGGCTACAGTACTTACTACAGTGCTTTGGGAAACACGAGGCTGTATTTTAGATAATTAAAATCTTTTGATCACATTCTACCCATGAATACAGTCAGCCTTGATCAAATGCATAGTAGTCTGAAACACTTCAGAATAATCCAGAGTCATCCAGGGGTGGCGGCGCGTGCGCGTGCACACACACACACACACACACACACACACACACACACACACCACTCGGGATTATTCAGAAGTCTTTGAAACCACTGTGCATTTAGTCAAGGCTTTCAGGAATGGGTCCGGGGAGTTCATGCAGCTGCGGTTTCCTGCTCAGCCCAGCGCTGAGATACGAAATGGCTTCTTTAAGCTTCAGTTCTAGTGGGACAGAACGTTTCCATGTCCTGATGGTTCTCTCTTCGATGGGGAGATCTTGGAAGGTTTGTCCACACGTTTCTGTTTCAGGGCTGGAAGTGGATGAGATTGCCCTGAGTAGGAAGAAAAATACAAAGACCAAAACAAAAACAAAGGGCATACACTTTTTGGAAAGAAATTTAGAACTGCTGTTCCTACCCGAATATTTTTATGAGCAATAATGGGCTATATGTGTGATAGGACAGGTGGGGAAGTGCTAAAATAGAGTCTTTTTTCCAAGATGTAACTTTGAGGATGGCAGATTCAGAAATGTGGCATGCTGCTGCCCTCCCAAGCCATTCCCACCTCTTTATGCAGCGGCAAAGCTGAAACCTCACTTTAGGAACCCCCACCCCACCCCTTGAACAGACTGTTCCCAGCAAGAGGCCAGTCCCCACCAATGTTCCTCATACTGGGAAGTCCTGGGGAATTGCAAATGTTTGTATCTGTCTTTACTGCTGAGAGAGCGGGATTAGAGAGACGCCCTGTTCAGAGCTCTTCTTTGGAAGTGGGGGCCAGCGCCACCTGAGAACATGAGGGCTAGCAAAGGGCAGGAGGGAAGGTGGGAAGGGACCCCAGCTCACAGCATTTGCACTGTTCCGGTAGCTGGATGCCACTGCTGTGCTTCTGTGAGGTCGGCACTAAATATTCAGTCACTGACCTTCAGAAACATGCTTGGCCTTCCCTTCTTCCTCTGCCCGCACGCATGGCAAGGCGTTGGTCTGGGGAGGCGAGGCAGCTGCCACAGCTGCAAACTTGTTTAATTTCTCATGCTCAAATTTGTTTACTCATGGGATGCTTCCATAAATAAACACATCCTGCCGCTCTAATGGAGTTGTTTGAAGATCCTTAGAAAGCAGTGTGAGACAAGATAGATACAAAGGGATGGCAAACAGGTCACCGAGAATGCAGACATCAGGGGAGGAGTGGTTTAGATCCTGCTCAAGGTCAATGATAAGAAGGCCATAGGCACTCTTGCTCCCCACACACGCTGCCCTTTCAGAGGGCAGATGCCTTCCCTACACTGGTCCACTGCTCCGAAAGAGCTGCTGTCCTGAAGGGTCACCCTCTCACCCAGAAAGCCAAAGTTAACTCTCAGAAAGGTCAAGTCTCCATCTGAAGGGAAGGCTGGGGAGACAGCTTCGGCACCCCCCGCCCCCGGGGCGTCTGAGAAGGCTGTCTGGATCTTCAATTAAGGCCTCTGGCCTGTCCTTTGTAATCTTTGGAGATACCAAGAGTGATGTCTGGTGGCGGTGACACATGAATCTTTCGTTACTGCTCTTTACTGGCAACCAGACGAGGTTGGTCATGGCTTACTGTGAACTAGAGGTTGCAGAGAGTGCTCACCGGGGTTGCTGCCCAAACACACGAATCAATGCACTGCTTGGTGTTTCATCCTTTCCACAGCCCATCAGTTTTCAGCGACTCAGAACACTGTAGGGTGATTTTAGGACTGACTTCATCTGAATGGCTCGTTGGGACTTGAAGCTAACCTGCTAGGTCCATCTAACACAGACAGTTCTGCCTGGGAAGTTCAAAGGTCAGTGCTCAAGACGTGTGTAACATTCGTCCACCAGTATTCTGTCACGGATGATGGAAGACGACAGAAAAAGCAACAGAAAAAGAAGGGGTTTAGTGTAAAAGGGATGAGGGGGCATGAAAGAAGGGAATAGGAGGGGATTGTGATCAAACACATTATAAGAATGTATAAAATTGCCAATGAAAAAGTTTTAAAAAATCGGGCTGGAGAGATGGCTTAGCAGTTAAGGTGCTTGCCTGCAATGCCAAAGGACCTCGGTTCGATTCCCAGGACCCACTTAAGCCAGATGCACAAGATGCTGCATGCATCTGGAGTTTGTTTGCAGTGGCTGGAGGCCCTGGCATGCCCATTCTCTCACTTTCTCTCTCTCTCTGTCTGTCTCTTTCTCTCTAGCTCTCTCAAGTAAATAAATAAAATTTTTACAAAGTTAAAAATATAAAGCTTAGTGCTTAGTGAAGTTGGTGGGGCTTGTGCCTGAGATGGGCCTGGTAATGAGTGTGGCTGTGAGGCCTTCTCTTGCAAGGTGCCAAGGGTGACAGCATGGGCGGCAGAATGAAGATGAGTTTGATAGTCCTGAGCCGGGATATGATGGTGACTCTCTTGACATGTCTGTTGGCCATTTTCTAGATTAAACAAATTGATATGGGAAGAACCACCCTAACCATAAGTGGCACCATTCCATGGGTTGAGGGTCCCGGGCTGCATAAATAGGAGAGACCTGGCCGGGCACCAGCATTCATTACTCTCTGCTTCCTCAGTGTGCTGAATGTGACCGGCTGCCTCCAGATCCTGTCACCATGAAGGACTATCACCTTGAACTGTAAGCGAAAATAAGCTCTTCTTCCCTCAGGCTGGTAGTTGTGAGGTAATTTGTCCCAGCAATGAGAAGGTAACTAACGTAGGACAGTTTAATTTTCGCTCAGATTCCAAAACAGTCCATGTCTCTATGTTTTATTGAGCCTAGGAAACAGAGGCAAGAGGCCCAATGTGCTTAGACCCCAGCAGCCAGGTCTTGTTTGATCGTTCGTGTGGCCTCTCTGATCAACGGGCAGCACTGTCATGATGGTTCAGTATGACCTAAACTCACAGCCCTGGTCAGGTCAACGTGAACCACGACTTCTTAGTCTGTCCCTCAACCAGGCTGTCCCAGCTCCAGCCTCTCACGGCCTCTTCTCTCCCTACTCTGTTCAAGTCTGTCCCTCTGAGGGTCAGAATAGCGTGGCCCTGGGGCGTTGACTGCTCTGTCGCTGATGTCTCTCCTCTTGCTTGGCTACTGGAGTGGCAATTCAAGAGTAGCTCCCTAGGTTGTTTCCCTCACCAGGAGGTGACTAAGTAGTTCTAAGTCCAAGGCGAGCTGGGGGACACAGCAAACAAAGTGTGAGGTTCCATATCAAGACACAAACACGTTTTCCTCTCACTTTAACTGGAACCTAAAGAAGAATTACTTAATTGGCTAACATAAATGTCCACGGAACAGAATTCTAGATGAAGCCTAGCGAGGCACAGAAAGCTGTTTACTGAAAGGGTCTCTTAGCTCATGATCCTTTGAACTTTGTAAAGTGCGGTAAATATTTGCACTTGATTCTAAAAGTAAAGCGTGATGAGAAGTCTTTGATGTGGAATGTGGCTACTTTTAATGTAATATTTGATTTAAATTCAATTCCTAGAAACCGAAGAGGAAAATGACCCATGTGTCAAAACGCGTAGAATAATTCACTGTGCCCTTAACACATAGCTCATGAATATATGGGTGTGTGTGTGTGTGTGTGTGTGTGTGTGTAGTCTCTTAATAACAGACAACACACATGATACATCAGATTTCTTGGCATGCTGTGAGTATTAATATCATAAAATGCCAAGGTCAAATGATGAGTTGGAATCGCAGAGTTTCAGTTTCTCACTGTTTTAAAACAAGGGCTAACATCTTTAATCTTGAGTCTCGGCAAGTTCTCAGGTGCTCCTTGTTCAAGTAATGGTGGCTGAAGGAGCTGGAGACATTTTTTGCAGTGGTGTGTCACTGAAATACACGAGAAGAAAAGCCGTCAAACTCGAAGAGGAATGAGTCGGGAAGAAGAGGTTCACTGGGAGGTTGGGAAAGGGCACCCAGAGAAGGTAGTATGGGGGGTGATAATCTAAGTACATCAAATACATGTATAAAAATTGTCAGAAATAAAGTTTGAAATTCTAAACAAAGCCTTGTCCCTGATGTAGCGGCACACAAATAAAAGTCATAATTATGAAGACACTGTCTAGGCGTTAGGGTGTCTGTGGGGAAGCAGTTTCTTTACCTGTATGCATGTTATTTTTCTTCTTCTTTTTTTTTTGGATTTTTTTTTTTCGAGGCAGGGTTTCATTCTAGCCCAGGCTGACCTGGAATTCAGGGTGGCTTTGGATTCTTACTTCTGCCTCCAGGAGTGGAGTGCTAGGATTAAAGGTGTGCACTACCGCTATCAATGTGGATGTTTTACCATGTTGAACACCGCAGTGTCTCCTCAACGGAGCAGTGGGTGGCTACAGTCTGAACGGTGGCATTGTAGGAGCACTATGTAGAAGGCACTTTTCCTCCAATATGGGGAAGGATCCACTACCGGTGATCCTGTGAGGTGACCGTTTCCTCTGCTCGGCCATTTTTTGATTGGTTGATTTGATGTCTCTTGATGCACGCCCCTTCAAGCTTGGCTCTTGTCATGGGACTGCCTGGCAGAGCCCAGGCTGGCACTAGCTTCTCTGGAGTCCACTTGGTGCCCTGGTGTTTCAGTCTGTGGTAAACACTTGAATGGTTCAAGGGCAGCTGTCATTCTCTTGTGCTGTTGGGGGCGGGTGTTGGGCATGGGTTATTGCAATCTTCCTACCTTCAGTTATTTAATGTCTGTCTCTTGAGGGGAAAGAGTATATGAACTGCATAGATTTTTTTTTTTTTTAGGAGAGAAACAAAGAGAGAGACAGAGAGAGAAGGAGAGAAAGACAGATAGAGATGGGCGCGCCAGCAGCCTCTCAGCTGCTGTGAATGAAATCCAGATGCATGCATCCCCTTGTGGTCAAGTGCGGCATTGCACCCCTTTGCATCACTTTGCATCTGGCTAAACGTGGGACCTGGAGGTTGGAATCGATGGAGATTGGAACCAACGTTCTTAGGCTTGGGAGGTAGGCGCCTTAACCGCTAAGCCATCTCTCCAGCCCAATGAATAGATTTTTATTCTAAAAAGGACACCTGCCTCTTTCTATATCAGTACCTGGAAGGAAAAGAAAATTTATAAACTCTATCTGAAGCAACTAAAATTCTTTATTTTCATTCACTCTGCTTTATTTTCATTTTCTGGGTTGGGAAAGATGGTCATCATATTATCGAGCTTGCCTCTTAGGAGACCTGGCTCCTGTTGACCTTCTCCACGTTGGCTTTCATTCTGAAACTGCATCAAATGTTGCAATACAATTTACTGCTCAGTGATGAACGGGTGTGGAGGGAAAAGCAGGTTCTGGCCTTTCTGTTGTGAAGGGAAGAAACTGATGTCTTCTGTCTGACTCTTCTGCTTCCTTCTCTCCTCCCTCCTTCTCCTGACCTGTTGTGGAAGTGTCCACTGTGTGATTGGCGTGATTTCCACTCCAAGGAAGACTTTTACTACTTTTAATGTCCCTATCATTTAGTTGCATGTAATTTTATCCGGACACCAGGAAGTTTACTCTCCCCTTTCTGTGTATGTTTAAACCCTCTTTGTAGTGACACTTATCTGCTTCCCTCTTATTTTTCTGGGTTAAGGGTTTGGCATTAGTAAGAAAGAGTGAAGATGGGGGTGGGCAGGAGATGAGATGCCAACTGTGTGGAAAATACAAGGGTGGTGGTGGTGCTGGGGAGATGGCTCAGAGGTTAAAAGTGCTTGCTTGCAAAGCCTAAAGGCCCAGGTTTGCTCCCCCATTGCCCATATAAAACAAGATGCACAAAGTGGAGCATGTGTCTGGAGTTCATTTGCAGTGGTAAGAGGCTGTGGTGCGCCCATCTTTCTCTCTGTGTTTCTCAAAAATTAATTAAATACATTTTTTGTTTGGTTTTTCAAGGTAGGGTCTCATTCTAACCCTGACTGACCTGAACTCACAGTGATTCAACTCAGCCTCCTGTTTGCTGGGATTAAAGGCATGCACCGGGGCTAGAGGGATTTCTTAGCGGTTAAGGTGTTTGCCTGCAAAGCCAAAGGACCCAGCTTCCCTTCCTCAGGACCCACATAAGCCAGATGTACAAGAAGTACATAAGTACATACAAGAAGTCTGTAAGCCAGAAGTACAAGGTGGCACATGCATCTGGAGTTCATTTGCAGTGGCTAGAGGCCCTGGTGCACCCATTCTTTCTCTGTCTGTCTGTCTCTCTCTGACTCTTGCAATAAATAAATAAATAAATAAATAAATAAATAAATAAATAAATAAAACTTTAAAAAGTTAAAAGGCATGCACCACCACGCATGGCTAATATATATATTTTTAAACAGCGAGGACACAGGGTATAGCAAATTGGGGGCCAGGAGACGGGACTCCGAGTGACCAGGGTGCCGTGGGTGTGTCTCACAGCCCTCATGTTCTTTTCTACGCACTCTCTGAGAATTGTTACTAAGTGGAAACTCACCTCTAAGAAATGGAGAATTTGGGGGTTTTTATGTCTTCTAGGTAGTAGTATTTATTTGAGATTTTAAGAGTACACAGAGGGGGAGGAGAGGGGCAGCGCTGCACACAGCAGCCTGGGGGTGATAGTTTCTGGGTGAGACCCTCATCTCTGGAATGGAAAAGCCCAAGTTGACAAGATCGTTCATTCTGCCAAATGCTCCAGTCACTTGACCTAAGTGGCTGAGCTGCTTTCAAGCCTGTTCTCCTGTGCACATACATGTGTGCTGTCAGGCTGAATGGTCATGCGTGTGTACCTCCTCCCTCTCACTGTGATGAGGTGCCCACACTCAAGGCTGGCCTGACGCTCCATGAGGGTTTCAGGTAACATGTCTCCACACTTTGTAGGGAATGGGCCAGAGCCTCCAAAGCAAGTGTCCTGCATAGGGCAAGCCCTCCCTCTCTCCCATCTTAGCTGGCCTGGAAATCTCAGGGAAGTCCTGCCAGTGCTTACATCTGGATCGCAGACTCAGCCATAAAGGGTGACAACTCTCTTGTGACCTCCTCCTATTGGGTGGGCATATTAGAACTTTTTTTTTTTTTTTTTTTTTTTTTGGCTTTTCAAGGCAGGGTCTCGCTCTGGCCCAGGCTGACCTGGAATTCACTATGTAGTCTCAGGGTGGCCTCGAACTCATGGCGATCCTCCTACCTCTGCCTCCCGAGTGCTGGGATTAAAGGAGTGCGCCACCATGCCCAGCTAGACCTTTTTAGATTTACAAACAACAGGTGACTCAAATCCACCTGCTTAAGCAGCATCATAAGATAATTCAAGACCAAATGGTTGGCTTAGAGTCCCACGGGATCTATGGGGACCAAGAACAAGGAAAGGAGCAGTATCACTACAGCAGTGTCACAAGTGTCCCTGCAGAGCTGAGGAGTGGCCAGAGAGGCAGCAGGAGAGAGGGGAGCAGCTCTCTTCAACGTCAGCGTCCAGACCTGGCTGCTGTTTGGCTCTGACCTACTTGTCCTTCGCCAGAACAGTGTTGGGCACTCCTTGACTTTCCCTTGCCCTTACTGTTATTTCTGTGGGGATTTCCAGAGGCTGGCAACACTGCAGTGGCCAGTGAGGTAGCCAGGTGGCCACATTCAACACACATGGCTCCAATCCCAGTGTCCTTTGCAATCAAAACTCACATAAGCAAAATTCTTTAAGAATTTTGGCATGGGATGACAGGCCTGTGATTCTAGCACTTTGGAGGTGGAGGTAGGCATATCTGGGTTTAGAGGTGGGTCTGAAACTGTGTGATTAGAGAACCATTACCCTCAGAGAAGAAAGGTCACTACCCCTGACCCATGTCCATCTCTGTTCCCCCCCCCCCACAACAAGATGACTCTTGTCTGCTCCAATCCCTCACTGACCAATATTTGAGGACTTTTTGCTTGTATGTGGTTTCAGTGCAAAGGGGTTGCACACCTGTTACCTCTTGGTAGCTCAGGAGGTTGTGGGTGGTGGGTTACACCTAGTCGTTGATCCCTTTCTGTGTTCATTACTTTTCTTGTTATCATGATAAAGTGCCAGAGAAAAGCAACTTAAGATGGGGTTTATTTGG
This sequence comes from Orientallactaga sibirica, assembly GCA_036365145.1. Lineage (NCBI taxonomy): Eukaryota > Metazoa > Chordata > Mammalia > Rodentia > Dipodidae > Orientallactaga > Orientallactaga sibirica. The sequence goes on along the minus strand of JAEOAD010000041.1, from coordinate 16,447,642 downwards.
GCTTCCAGTTCAAGGGGATGCGGTCTATCATGGCAGGGGAATCAAGGCAGCAGGATCACACTAAGTCTGCAGTCAGGAAGGAGAGAGAGACAGAGAGAGAGGAAGAGAGAGAGGGAGAGAGAGAGGGAGAGAGAGAGAGAGAGAGGGAGAGAGAGAGAGAGGGAGAGAGAGAGAGAGAGGGAGGGAAAAAGAGAGAGAGAAATGCTAGTGCTCAGCTCACTTTCTGCTTTTTAAATATATCTATTTATTTATTTGAGAGAGAGAGAGAAAGAGGTAGAGGGAGAGAGAGAGAGAGAGAGAGAGAGTGTGTGTGTGTGTGAGAGAGAGAGAGAGAGAGAGAGAGAGAGAGAGAGAGAGGTAGATAGAGAATGGGTGCGCCAGGGCCTCCAGCCACAGCAAATGAACTCCAGATGCATGCACCCCCTTGTGCATCTGGCTTACGTGGTTCCTGGGGAATCGAACCGGGATCCTTTGGCTTTGCAGGAAAACGCTTCAACCACTAAGCCATCTCTCCAGCCCTATCTTATTTTTAAAATATTTTATTTATGTATTTATTTTTGAGAGAGAGAAAGAGGCAGGTAAAGAGAGAATGGGCACACCAGGGCCTCTAGCCAATGCAAACGAACTGCAGATGCATATGCCCCCTTGTGCATCTGGCTTACTTGGGTCCTGGGGAATTGAACTTGGGTCCTTCAGCTTTGCAGGAAATGCCAAAACCACTAAGCCATCTTCTCCACCCCCACTTTCTGCTTTTTATATAATCCAGGAGCCCAGCTCATGGGAGAAGATTGCTCATATTTAGGGTAGGTCATCCGATCTTAATTATGCTAATTGAGAAACTTCTTTACACACCTAGAGATTTGTCTCCTGGGTGATTCCAGATCCTGTGAAGTTGATCCACATAAGACAAGAAGGTGAGTCAGTGCTGGCACCTGCCTGTGATATTGAACAGCGCGTAGTTTTGAATGATGGCACCATTAGCATAAATGAATCAACAGGTACTTGGGCTCTCTCCCTGTCATTTCTTAAAACTGCATGCTTCTCTACATTTATTTCAATAAAACTTTTCATTTTAAAAGCCACATTTGCCTCCTACATTTAATTTCTAAAACCCTGAGAGTTGACAGAGCGATGAGGAAATATCTAATTAATATGAAAGTGAAACAGCATCTTGATCATTTTAACTGTGGAGAACATTTTCCAGATGTTTCCATCAATAGCATAAAAATTGATTTATGCCAGCCTTGTCAAGCTGAAAATGGTATCCCACAGAAGTCCCAGGACAGACGAGTGTGGAGATCTAAACGTTGGAACCATGCTGGTGAGAACACTCCAATCCTTCCTGCTCATGAGCAAAATGTTGTTTACAGAGCCATGGAAAAGAATGAAGAGAAAGAAAGGAAGCCGATCTGTGACCCCAAGGCATTTGATTATCCTCCCATCAGCCTTCTTGGCTCTTCTCCGATCCATACTGACATCCCACAAGTTGTTCCTTATGACCAGGAAATGTGCTCATGAAGAGACCTCAGAGTGGGCCATGGAAGTCTGGTGCTTGCAACACCATCCACACAGGACTCGGGCTGGCACCTGCTCTGGTTGGTGAGGTTTCCTTTCTGAATGGCCATGCCCTATTCGGCTATGAAATAGTTTGAATATTACACCTGGGTTGAACTACCTGGAGTAACTGTGAGCTTGATGGTGGTAGGCCAGCTGTTCTGACCTATTTATTATAAGTCATGCTGTGATGGAAATCTTTCTGTATGCTGGCTTCTTTTTTTTTTTCCCCCCCTGAATTTTGTGTTATATCCGGAGAAGCTATTCCCAGGGCAGTCAATCAAAAGATGAGAATGGATGGTGGCTTTTCAGGCTTTCAATATGCATTGTAAATTTCTATCAAAAAAGGCTGGGGCCTTTGGCTTACACAGCGTGTAGTTTGTAGAGTCCCACCCTCATTGTCTCTGAAGTGATATTGTTGTATTTTTATCTTTGTGCGTGTGTATGCACATGTCTATGGATGTGAATATGAGCCATGTTGTGTATGGGGAGGTCAGAGTTCAACCTGTCCTCCCCAGGTCTCACTCAGCTTCCTCCTCTCCTCCCCAGATCTCACTCTGCTTCCCCCTCTCCTCCCCGGATCTCACTCTGCTTCCCCCTCTCCTCCCCGGATCTCACTCTGCTTCCCTCTCTCCTCCCCAGATCTCACTCTGCCTTCTCCTCTTCTCCCCAGATCTCACTCTGCCTTCTCCTCTTCTCCCCAGATCTCACTCAGCTTCCTCTTCTTCTCCCCGGATCTCACTCTGCCTTCTCCTCTTCTCCCCAGATCTCACTCTGCTTCCCCCTCTCCTCCCCGGATCTCACTCTGCTTCCCTCTCTTCTCCCCAGATCTCACTCTGCCTTCTCCTCTTCTCCCCAGATCTCACTCTGCCTTCTCCTCTTCTCCCCAGATCTCACTCTGCCTTCTCCTCTTCTCCCCAGATCTCACTCAGCTTCCTCTTCTTCTCCCCAGATCTCACTCTGCTTCCCCCTCTCCTCCCCGGATCTCACTCAGCTTCCCCCTCTCCTCCCCGGATCTCACTCAGCTTCCTCCTCTTCTCCCCGGATCTCACTCAGCTTCCTCCTCTTCTCCCGAGATCTCACTCAGCTTCCCCCTCTTCTCCCCAGATCTCACTCAGCTTCCTCTTCTTCTCCCCAGATCTCACTCTGCTTCCCCCTCTCCTCCCCAGATCTCACTCTGCTTCCTCCTTTCATCCTGCTTCCCTCACCTCTTACTACAAGAAGCTGTGCTTTCATAAGCCAGTCCTTGAGATGAGGAGTTATACAGCAGTTTTTTTTTTTTTTAGACATTTTCAAGTCTAAGCTGTCTCCTTCCAGCACTGGGGTTACAGACATGTGCCACCATGCCTGGCTTTTGTGGGACTGAGGGTTGAACTCAGGTCCTGATGCTCATATGACAAGCACTTTACTGACTGAACCATCTCCCCAGCCCATTTCTATTACTTTTTTTTTTTTTTTTGGAGACAGACAGAGAGAGACAGTGAGAGAGAGAGAGAGAGAGGGAGAGGGAGAGGGAGAGGGAGAGGAAGACAGATAGACATGGGCGCGCCAGCAGTCTCTCAGCTGCTGCGAACGAAATACAGATGTGTGCACCCCCTTGTGGTCAAGTGCAGCATTGCGCCCTTGCGTCACTTTGCATCTGGCTAAACGTGGGACCTGGAGATTGGAACTGGGTTCTTAGGCTTAGGAGGCAGGCGCCTTAACCGCTAAGCCATCTCTCCAGCCCCCATTTCTGTTACTTTTTAAGGACACAATTTTTCAGAGAAATAATTGGAACCAAGTGGGTAACTCTGTGTTGAAGAAGAAAGCAGGACTCTACCCAGTGAAGGCTGAGGTTTTAATTCATTAAGTTCCTCTGTCTCATATCACCACCAGACTTCTCTATTCTCATGTGTTTAGTTACTTTCTTGTCACTGTGACCAAATACCTGACATAAAAAGACTGAAGGAAGGGAGGGTTCGTTTCAGCTTACAGTTCAAGGTTACAGCTCATCATGGAGGGAAAAGCGTGGTGGCAGGAGCTCAAGGCAGCTGGTGATGTGTAGTTCACAGTGAGGACACAGAATGGCCAGTGCTGGTGCCCCTCTCTCATTTTCCTCTTTATTCAGTTGAGTACCCCCGCTGCCCACAGTGAGGATGAGTCTTCTCATATCAACTAATGAGTCTAAATCCTGTCAAGTTGACAGGTTGACAAGCAGAGATTAGCCCCTCCTTATCAATTTATTAGTCAGACATAATAATGTTAAGCCATAGCCTTCCCTTGTCCCCATGGCTTGTGGCCATCTCATAATGCAAAATGTCTTCACTATACCTCTGAAAGCCTGTCCCAACACTTCAAAAGTGTAAATGGTACAGGAATTTTGGGGTCCCTTGGATACCAATGCACCAATCATTTGGGGTGTTCTTGGATTCTCGTCTTATGATTTCAAACAATGAAATCCACAGAGTGGAGGTTCAGAAAGATTTTATTGTAGCTTAGAAGGAAGAAGAAAAGGTGGGGAGTGGGCTTAAGCCTAGAACCTAAGAGAAGGAAGCAAAGTAGAGCTCCTGCCCAGGCTGGTGAGAGGGGTTGAGAAGCCCCATGGGGGAAGAAGGCAGAGCTCTTCCCTGGAGAAGTAAGAGTGGGTTTGAGAAGCCCACCTCAAGGCTCAGGTCTGCTTTTATTTTATTTATTTTTTTAGTGGGGAGTGGCTACTGAGGAGGACCAGGTTTTTTTTTCTTAAAAATATATTTTTTTAAAGCTGGGCATGGTGGCACACGCCTTTAATCCCAGCACTGAGGAGGCAGAGGTAGGAGAATTGCCGAAAGTTCGAGGCCACCCTGAGACTACATAGTGAATTCCAGGTCAGCTTGAGCTAGAGTGACACCCTACCTCAAAACCACCCCCAAAAAAATTATTTATTTATTTTTTGAGAGAGAAAGAGAGAGAGAGAGAGAGAGGCAGACAGAGAGTGAATAGGCACCTGGGCCTCTTGCCACTGTAAATAAACTCCAGATGCATGTGCCACCTTTCACATCTAATTTATGTGGGTACTGGGAACCAATCCTGGGTCCTTAGGCTTCTCAGGCAAATGCCTTAACCGTAAGCCATCTCTCCAGCACTGCTTTACAGGATTTTTATGAGTCCCATGGATGAGTGGCTGGGTTAGCCAGTTTACTCCTGATGCTATAAGTCTGAGGTCAGGAATTTTGGAAAGGGGCAACCTTCTCAGAATGTTAATTCTCTAGGAAGGGAGTGGAAGGACTCCCTACGGGGCAGAGATAAGGAAGGGCCAGACCCTTCAGACATTTCTGACCTGTAGTGAAGCGTAATGACCTAGATTTCTCTCTACAGCGCCAAGGACAATTTCTGCACTTAGCCAAGAGACAGTGATTCACTTTGGGATCCATCACCCCAAAGCTGCCTAGTCAGTTCTCGTCTCCTGTCATAAGAACGGAGTCTCTTCTGAGTCTCAGACGATTTCTTAACTATGAGTTCCCATGATATCAAAAGACAAGGTACGTACTTCTCCCATAGACTGGCACAGAGAAGGCAGTCCCAGTCCAAAGAGGAGGACCAGAGGATGGCAGAGAATATGAGAATGGTGGTTTGTCCAAAGATGAACTTTCTATACACTCTGGTCATGGTGTGGAGGCGGTGGCTGGAGTCAATGGCAGAGCTCTTGCCTAATGCATTCCTGCGTGGCTCTGCACTGAAGGTTCCCTAGGAGCTGCAGGACACCTTTGGCCTGGGTCTGTCAGCAGGACTGTTCATCATGCTAAGGGCAGAGACCCCACCCAGTTATTTTGGGTTGCTTGCTGTCCCTGAACCCACTGCTCCCCCCCCGGGGGGGGGTCTCAGACATCTTCTCAACTGTGAGCACTCACAAGAAAGGACATTTTATGAAGGAGTTGGTACGTGAACACAGCCTTCTCTTTAGCGTGGGCCACAGCTACAGGATGGAGCCTCGATCAGAACCTGGCTCAGCCAGGCTGCTGGGAACTCAGGACTCACCGTGGACCCCCCTGGTGGCTCACTCTAGTCACCATCCCAGTCCTTTCCTGCTCTGTGGAGGTGGGAGGTGCATGCATGGTGGATGCCTGCCTCCACCCCATAGAGGGTTTTTAATAAAAACACCTGTGCCTTGGGGGAGGGGCGTCTCCAGTGTTTGGCTTTCCTGGGATGACCTGCTAGCATGCCCCGCAGGAGGCTCTGTGTGGAAAGTACCAAACTCCAGGTGTCATGTGCAGAAACGCTCGAGAGCAGGTCGGCTGTGGGTCCTCCGCAAGGCCCTTCAGCTACTCAGCACAAAGCTCCACACAGCGTTCGTGTTGGGGTTGCTTCCTGGCATCACCATTGGCATTTCTTCCAGGGGCTTTTAAAGTGATGCGGGAGGACCGTGAACCACACACAGTTCCTCACAGTGTTTTTAATTTGATTAAGCAAGATTTCCAATGGTGAAGTTTAAAATCAGTGATGGAAACTAAGAGTTTTTTTTAAAAAAATTTTTATTGACAACTTCTATACTTATAGACAATAAACCATGATATTTCCCTCCCCTCCCCCCATTCCCCTTCAGAACTCCACTCTCCATCATACCCCGTCCCTCTCTCTATTGGTCTCTCTTTTAATTTGATGTCATCATCTTTTTCTGCTATTAAGAGGGTCTTGTGAAGGTATTGCTAGGCACTGCAAGGTCATGGATATTGAGGCCAATTTCTGTCTGGACATTTGCGTTGTAAGGAGTTGTACCCTTCCTTTGGCTCTTCCATTCTATCCGCCCCCTCTTCTGCAATGGGCCCTGAGCCTTGGAGGGTGTGACAGAGATGTTTCAGTGCTGGGCACTCCTCCATCCCTTCTTCTCAGCACTATGTTGCCTTTTGGGTCATCCCAGTGGTCATCGCCATCTGAAAAGAGAAGCTTCTCTAACCAGAAGTGAGAGTAGCGTTAATATGTGAATATGAACATTAAGTGTAGTGCTTTCAGGGCTGCTTGGTGGGAATAATATATACATTTAGCAAGCTTTCTACCCCTAAGGCTCATGACCTCCCCTGCCATAGACTTTTTTTTTTAATTTTTGGAGAGAGACACAGAGAGAGACAGACAGAGAGAGGGAGAGGGAGACAGATAGAGAATGGGCACGCCAGCGGTCTCTCAGCTGCTGTGAACGAAATCCAGATGTGTGCGCCCCTTGTGGGCAAGTGTGGCATTGCGCCCTTGCGTCACTTTGCATCTGGCTAAACGTGGGACCTGGAGATTGGAACTGGGTTCTTAGGCTTAGCACGCAGGCGCCTTAACCGCTAAGCCATCTCTCCGGCCCTAGACTTTTGATTAGGTTTTTCAGTACCAGGCATGTATTCCCTTCCATAGAACAGGCCTTCAGTTCAATTGGGGAGCAGTGGGTTTCCCCAAGAACAGATATGCCACTATTGCACCCATTCGGTCATTGGGCCTGTCTGGCCAAACTTGAATTTTCCAGTGTCCACTGTTTTCACCACTGATGACTTCTGTCTCCCATACGGCTGCATGCAGTGCAGCTTTTTCCAGCTTTCAGTTGGCTGGTCTATAGGGAGAAGGTTTTCTGCTCAGCACCAGCTTGCTTTCTCAGTGACCTTGCCACTCAGGCAAGTGAAGTGTTCAGCAATAGGGTCTTACCATCTGTTTCTCAAGGGAAACCAAGGGCTTTGGCAAAAGCCTTTAATGTTTTGGAGGCTACCGGGACCTCCCTGGCCAGCAACTCACTGGAAGGTATCCCATCCCAGGCACTGAAAATTTTCTAGTAACAATCTATAGCTTCTGAATGACCCATTATTCAAAAAAGTAGGTTTACATAAGTCTTATTCAGAATATCTTGAATTTTGATTGACCCTCCCCCTGCCCTTCTTTTACACATTCTCTTCCCCTGGCCTCGCTTAGGCCTTTCCCTTCCCTGTAATCTGTTCTTCTACTTACATATATACAATACCATCCCCTTAAGTCCTTCCCTCTCCTCCCTCCCTTACAGCCTTGAGGTAGGGTCTCACTCTAGTCCAGGCTGACCTGAAATTCACTCTGTAGTCTCAGGGTGGCCTTAAACTCACAGTGATCCTCCTACCTCTGCCTCCTGAGTGCTGGGATTAAAAGCATGCGCCACCACCCCCGGCTTAAGGAAATTCTTACTGAGTCCTCAAGTCTCACAGAAATTTCTCTGTCATGTCTTCCTGGTGGCACTGAACAGCCACCAGCAGAGTGCTCTTGCTGTCCCCTGGGGTCCAGAGGAATCCACTCCCAGAGTCTCCATGTGACCTTCCCTCATCTGGATGCTGTGATCACTGTAAGCTGCAGCCAGCCATTCTCTCTGGACAAGGATCAAGGGGACAATGAGCTCACTGGGCTTTGTCTTAGAAAGGGGACATCAGCCCTCATGAGCGTTTTCTCAGCAGGACTTCTCCAGTATGGTTGTTAACTGGCTCTTCACTTTTCTTCCTGCCTTCCAGAACATTCCCATCCAGTCTGGCCTGCCTCCTCCTGAGCCATACCCTCCTGGCAACCCTGAGATGAGTCCCTGAAATTCAGTGCAGGCTGCTTAGTCATGACTGGTGGGAGAAGCTTCCTTTTTTGAAAAAAAAAAAATTTATTTATTTATTTGAGAGAAAGAGAATGGGAGCGCCAGGGCCTTCAGCCACTGCAAACAAACTCCAGATGCATGTGCCACCTTGTGCATCTGGTTTAAGTGAGTCCTGGAGAATAGAACCAGGATCTTTTGGCTTTGCAGGCAAGTGCTTTAACTGCTAAACCATCTCTCCAGCCCCCTCTTATTTTTGTGAAGGAAAAGATACCAGTCATGCTGGGTGACACAAGCACAAAGACCGCCCAGTGGGTGGACAGAGGACAGGCTGGAGTCACCATCTCTGTAGCAGCAGGAGACAGCCGTTCTTTCTCTGTGGAGCCCCCAGGGGACACAAGGGTGGGCCCATGTGAGACCTGGACTCTGCGATGCTTGTGGTGCACATATGTGCGCAGCAGGTCGGATCAGTGTGATGTATGTGCATGGGGACGGCAGTTCACAGGCCAGCTGCTGCTCCCTGTGTACTGGGTGTCATAATCCCACCAAGAGCTACAGAAGAGGGGTGAGGAAATGGCTTAGTGGTTAAGGTGTTTGCCTGCAAAGCCTAAGGACCCTGGTTCAATTCCCCAGGACCCATGTAAGCCACATGCACAAGGCCCTGGCGCACCCATTTTCTCTTTCTCTCTGCCTCTTCCTCTCTCTCTCCAATAAATAAATAAAATATTTTTTAAAAAGAGCTACAGAAGAAGAACAAGTGTACTTCCCACCCATGGTCACTGCACCTCCCCAGTCCTCACAGGTACATCCAGAAGAGCTGAGAGAACTAAAAGGCAACTCCGCTCACCCTCAGGCTCCCTGCAGTCAGCAAGCATGAGCTTGGTGTTTCTCAGAATGAATAACAAAGGTTTTCTGTGCCACAAGTCAGGGAAATGGGACATTTCCTGAGGATCCAAACACCGGGGTAGCCTTTCCTCTGTCTACCCACCATTGGTTGTCATGTTCTCTTCGTCCTCTTAGGTCGGTGCAGAAAATGAGGGTGGTCTTAATACGTGAGGGAGAGAGCAAGTATCCTCACTCAGTGTTCACCCCTATACAGTAAAAACCTCCGCAGGACCCCGGGGAAGACAAAGCCTGATCTGACCAGAAGTCAATTCAGGTTGAGAAGAGTGAGTCTCTTCTCTAAAGCTCTCTGCTTTACCAGGATGGAATGTCTTATGTTGGTAGGGGTGGGGGCGGAAGAAACACACCCCATTTAATCCACGAACAACGTGTCTTTGAGCCCATGGACTATGACTTATCATGGATTCTACTGAGATGTGTTCATTTTGTACCAATTATGAAATAGATTTAGAGGGGCTCCTATGGTCCCCAAATAGTAGAATATATCATTATCTCCATTGAGAGTGAGGACAGCTTCAACAAAGGTGGCAGGAAGTGACCAAGCATTTGGGGAGGGGGCATCTTGATTTGTTCTGGTCCAGTCCAGTCACTACAATATGAAAAAGTCTTATGCCCAGGTATTTGTTTCCACGATGGTTCTAAATGCTGTCAAGTTGACAACCAAGGTGAACCATCACAATGACCTTATCTAAATCTTATTGGTATCCCAAAATTGATTCCTTCAAAGGGTTTGATTCCGAAGCCTGAGGAGTAAGTAGAAATATGTTCCTGTATTAGTCAGGGTTCTCTTGAGGAATGAATTATATTAAAAAGGGAATTGATTGGATCAGAGCTTACGGTAGTCCAATAGCAGTGCAGGCCCCAGAATGAAGGAACCCGGTAGCTGCTCAGTCCACGTGGCCAGATGCCTCAGCAGTCCCGATCCAGCACTGAAGGCCTGGAGGCATCCTGAGGAGCGCGGTCTTCAGTCCACACTGGAAGGCAGCAAGCAGCTCCGGCAGCCACGTGGAAGGAAGGAAGGGCTCTTTTCACCCAGAGCTTCCTTATATAAAGTCCCCCTCTGAGAGGGGCCACCCACTCTGGGGGAAGGACTTCCTCCTTCAGTGAATCCTTCCTGGAAGCAACCTCAGATTTCTGTGGATTACTAAACAGATCAAGTTGACAACACCTGAACCATCACACTTTCCTACAGGATTCCTGAGCCAAACAGTCTCGGGCTCACAGAAGCTTTGGGAAAGAGCAATAAGTCATTTGGACCAAGGACCTTCCCGTTGACTGAAGCCAGGCGCTGGTCACCGGAACGGGCAATAATTCCAACCCTGGAAGCCTTAGCAGTAGAGACCAGCTTCATCTGTGGGGAGGAGGGTTGTGGGAAATCTCATACCTGAAAGGTGAGTCCAGGGCCGTCCTCACGTCCTCCCTCCCAGGAGCTGGACCCAGCGTGCGCCTTTCCCCGTGGGGTAAATCGGTTGTTGCTATGTAAACACTCCTGAGCGTCTGGGAAGGCCCAGGCTTTTAGTCTGTCACAGCGTTGGTGGGCACACTCCTTTCCCACTTATCACAGTCCATGGCTCCTGAAAATGCGTCTCTGAGGACTGTGATTTCCTCATGATGTGCTATGTCTGAGATGCTGCCGTATAAACCGTGCTCCCCAGGGGAAAGAGGAGCCAGAACCCCGTTCTCCTGGCTTGACATGAACAGCCCCAGGGGGACAGCTGAATAAGTGTGACTGCTGTTATGTCGAGGGATGAAAGCCATCAATTATGGTTGCTTTGACATTCTTCTTCGTACGTGTGTGTGTGTGTGTGTGTGTGTGTGTGTGCATGCTTGCACACATGAGTGCATGTATATGTGTCAATCTGGGTGTATGCATGCATGTGAGAGCCAGAAGTCAACATCAGATGCCTTTCTCAATTGCTTTCCACCTTACTTTTTTTTTTTTAACTTGAGAGTGACACAGTGAGAGAGATAGAGAGGAAGAGACAGAGGCAGAGAAAGAATGGGCGTGCCAGGGCCTCTCAGAGGCTGCGAGCGAACTCCAGACGTATGCGCCCCCTTTTGTGAATGTGTGACATTGCGCTCCTGTGTCACTTGCATCTGGCTAAATTTGGGACCTGGAGATTCGAACAAACATTGTTAGGCTTTGCAGGCAAGTGCCTTAACCGCTAAGCCATCTCCTAGCCCTGCTTTCCACCTTACTTTTTAAAACCAGGGTCTCTTGCTGAACTTGGAACTCACTGTTCCCACCAGCCTAGCTATCCAGTGAACCAAGGATCCCATCTCTGCCTGTCCAATGCTGGGAATGCATGCACGGCCACATCCTTATGAACCTACTGCAAATTAGCCATATGCCCATCAGGTCATCCTATGTTGTTCCCTCTTCCCATCTTCACTCCACTGAGGGCACTCCTCGGTGGGGACATGGGTAATCACGGGCTCATCAATATACCAGTGTGTTCATGTCTGGGGTTCAGCACCTCACAGTACGCCTTCCCTGGGGCTCTTAACATTCTTTCCGCTCCCTTTTCCGCAATCTGCTATATTTTCATTAGTCTTTCAGTAATAAAACTGTTCCTGGTGAAAATTCTAAAAAAGTGGCCAAAGTGTTGAGAAGAAGCGACAGTGGAGTGGTCAGTACTATGTGAGACATTTCTATCACATCCGCCAACACTCAGGGACCATTGCAGAAGAGGTGGTGGAAAGGATGTAGGGACCCAAAGAAAGGGTAGGACTGCTTACAATGCAATCTTCCAGACACAAAGTGGCCTTGACATTCATGACCTCACAGTGGCTGACACTATCTACACAAGACCTGCATAGAAGGTGGAAAAAAATGATGACATAAAAATAGAAGAGAGGGGACTGGAGAGATGGCTTAGGGGTTAAGGCGCCTGCCTCTTAAGCCTAAGAACGCTGGTTCCAATCTCCAGCGGTTCCAGTCTCCAGGTCCCATGTTTAGCCAGATGAAAAAGTGACGCAAGGGTGCAATGCTGGACTTGACCACAAGGGGGCGCACGCATCTGGATTTCGTTCTCAGCAGCTGAGACATTGCTGGTGTGCCCATCTCTGTCTTCATCTCCCTCTCTCTCTCTCTCTCTCTGTCTCTCTCCAAAAATAAAAAATAAAAAAATATTTAAAAAAAATAGAAGAGAGGGCTAGATAGATGGCTCCTCAGTTAAGGTGCTTGCCTGCACAGCCTAACAGCCTGAGTCTGATTCCCTAGTGTCCACATAAAACCAGATGCACAAAGTGGCACACACATCTGGCGTTCATTTGCAGCAGCTGGAGGTCCCAATGTGTCCATTCTCTCTGTCCTCTTCTATCTCTTTCTGCTTAAAAATTAAATAAATAAATAAATAAATAAATAAATAAATAAAAATAGTTTTAAGAAAATAGAAGAGAGGGTTGGAGAGATGGCTTACCAGTTAAGGTGCTTGCCTGCGCAGCCTAAGGGCTCATGTTTGACTCTCCAGGTCCCAGGTTTTCAGACCCACAGAGTGACACAAGCAGGCAAGGCTGCACATGCACACAAGTGGCAACATCTGGACTTCAAGTTCAGTGGCTGGAGTCCCTGGTGCACCAATTCTCCCTCTCTTCCTCTCTCTCACACACATAAAAAAAGGCCAGTCTGATGGGCTTGTCTCAAAAAAAAGAAAAGAGAAGAGAGACTAATTGGAAAGAAGAAGAGAGTCAGTGGAGGACAGATTTGGGAGGGGAAACGAGGGTGGTGGGAGAGGATTATCATGGTTTATTGTCTATACTTATGGAAGTTGTCAATAAATGTTAAAATGAAATAAAAGCACAATAAGATAAAATAATTTGAAAGGAAAGAAGCCATGGCCCTCTTTCTGTAGTCTTTCATGAACCCATTTCAAGAGCCCTGTCTATGGCTCACACAGCAGCACTGGGTCTAAGGTCCCTCTGAATTCTTATCAACTCCATGCGTCTAATGTTTTCATTATTTTCTTTCTCCATCAGCAGATAGGTACATGGATAAGGACTTGTAAAACATAGTGGGCAAAATGCCAAGAGACAGAGGGCCCTTCACCAGACAGTGGTTCGTTTCCCTGATGCTCAGGACAAACATCAGCCTTGGGGAAGCGTCTGAGTAATGGCAGTGTCAAGTAGTGATGGACGGCTGATGATGTTGCTTCAGCTTTGTCTCAAGTCCTATCACTTTGAGAAACACCCCAATTCCGGAGGCCCCCAGAGGCCACTGTGGCTCAGGTTGACATATAAACAATAAAGCCAGACTAAAACACAAGACCTTGACAATGCAGGAAGCTGGCACCTGGCTATTTGATGTATGGCATCTAAGGTGAGGATGAAGTGTGAGCTCTCAGAAGGCTGAGAGATGGTCCCAATTAGGTGATGTTGATGGATAGGCTCTGTTAGAGCACATGCAGCTTCTCAAAATTTCCACAACTGTGTTTCCTTACCTAAGGACTGGAGTAGCCACTCTGTGTGCGCCTAGGTTATGAGCGACTAAGCCAGTGTCTTTCTAGAAACAAAGATGCTATCGTTTGTTTGTAAAGGTTGAATCCAGACAAACCTGGTTGACGATGGGATTCGGTTACGGGCCATTAGCTGAGTGTACAAAGGATTCCAATACAATGCCTGCCCTCAGGAATGCAATGCATCTTAAAAATTCAAAATATTGCCTGTGTCTTAGGCATGAAGAAAAACAGCCAAACCACCTGAAATTCCTTGAGCAATGAGCCCTGGAATATGAATATGGCTTCCAGCCGCATGCTTAGAGGACAAAATGTTTCAGTGTAATGCAGTCCTGGTCATGGCTTTGCTGGAACTTTCCATGCACTACCTCCCAGTACCGGGCTAACAAGGAATGGTGTCACACTGCTTGGAATCACACTGCTCTCAGGGACAAGCTGGCACATTCACTGCCAAGAAGATGGTCACTGCTCCTTCCTCACTGCTCCTTTTGTTCTGTAGGGTGGTGTTCCGCATTCATTGTGATGGGGGAGCACAGGCGCTGTAACTCAACGTGTCTGCTCCTAGCAAATAAAATCTAGGAGAAATCCAGTCAAATAATCATTTGATTCCAAATGTCTTCGCCATACTTAATGTGCTAGTTATTTTTTTCGTTGCTGTGACAAAATACCTTAAGAATGGAAGGATTTGTTTTGGATCATAGTTTGAAGGAACAGCCTACCACTGTGAGGCAGGAATGGCGTCAGGAAGGTGAGGCAGCTGCTCACATGGCGTCCACAGTCAGGAGCAGAGAGAAATGCTGGTGCTGAACTCACTTTCTCCTTTCATTCACTCTGGGACCCCAGACCATGGGATTGTACCGTCCACAATCAGGATGGGTCTTCCTTAACAGACATGCCCAGATTTGTCTTCTAGGTGATTCTAAGTCCTGTTCAATTGGCAATCAAGATTAACCCTCACCCTTGAGTTTCAAACAACTTCTGAGCTAATTATTAGCATTATAGGAATAATTTAAATTAATAACAAATGTTGGTGTGATCTGGTGGTCTGACCAGCACTTCTTGCCACATTCATGGTTTCCAGGCCTCTACTTTGTTCTGGCATGGTTCTGAGCATCCTGTGTCCATGCTCAGTCCTTCCCGCAGCCCGGGAGAGGGTCTCCCTTCAGGTATTCACATGAGACCCAGAGAGTGAGGAGTGCTCAGGTGTCATGGCTGCTGGTGGGCAAGGGTTTAGACTAGGCACAGGACCACCCTCCACCTCCTTCTTCATGGTTCCATGGTGGCTCTCTGACACAGAGCCCTGTCATGCATGCTACTGCCCTTGAAACCTACTAGGACTGAGGTCCCAGCTTCCTTTCACAAGAATACTGCATGCCATGCCTCTCTGATAAGTGCATCTGTCTCCATCTGGGTCTGCAACTATCACCTTCCTCCACTTCTGTGTAAGGCAGATTGCTGTCTCTTTTCAGGAAACCCCACATATGCCTCTGTGGAAGAGCTGCTAGAAATTTCTCCTGTGGGCATCCTGAGCACCCAGGGACAGGCTTGCTCATCAGGGCCTCTGTCACAGTTGCTTTCTTTGTTTTTTTTTTTTTTTTTTTTGAAAAAAAAAAAAACTATTTTATTATTTATTTGAGAGAGAGAGAGGCAAAAAGAGAGAGAGTGGGCACACCAGAGCCTTCAGCCACTGCAAACGAACTCCAGACGCATGCTCCCCTTGTGTGCATGTGCGACATTATGTGCTTGCATCACTCTGCGTCTGGCTTATGTGGGACCTGGAGATTCGAACATGAGTTCTTAGGCTTTGCAGGCAAGTGCCTTAATCACTAAGCCATCTCTCCAGCCCACAGTTACTTTCTCATTGCTGGGGAAAAAAAAACAACACCTGACCAGAAGCATCTCATGGAAAGAAAAAGTTTATGTCAGTTTACAGTTTTGAGGGAAAATTTCATTATGGAGGGAGAGGGGAACACAACAGGTGTGAGCGGGACACCTGGGTCACGTCTCCACATCAGCACGAAGGAAGCAGCCTGAGTCCTGGGCTTGGAGCTGGGCTTTAGCACTTCACAGCCCTCCCCCGCCCCCAGGGACACACCTCCTCCAGCCAGGCTCCATCTTCCAAAGGCTCCACCCGCTGGGGATTAGCAAAAGGCTCAGTCACAAACATAGGATGCTTTGAAAGGCATTTTACATGCAAACTACCACAGCCTCTGAGTCTTCTTGTGTCACTTCAAGGAGCAGGCTGCGTGGAGTAGACAGGGGAATGGGCACCTTCTGCTGAGCTGGTCACCCTCCCATCTCAGGGGATGCCGGTGAGAAAAGTATTAATTCCGGCCCTTCACAGTGGGCCCCTTGGGGCTTTGTCCTCTCACAAGGCTGAGAAGTGTGACTGTCATTGATGAAAGGGGCTCTGTTGGCCAGGGATGTGGCAGGAGCCATAGCTTTGGGATGTGGGTGGCCTGCAGTGATAGTACCAGAGACGTGTGTGTATCTCCCCCGGGCTCTTATGTAGTTCAAGGAGCTGTGAGCCCAGAATCTGCCGGGTGAACCACAAGCTGGGGTCCCAGGGGAGAGCTGATGTTCAAGTCCAAAACCCATTGGCTGGCACTGGTCCTTTTCTTTCTGAAAGCTTTAAGCTCATTGGATGAGGCCTACCTACTCCACGCACCATGGCGGGTCATCTGCCTCACCCCAAGTCTGCTGGGGTCAGTGTTTACCTCACCTGAAGATTACCTCCACAGCAGCACCCAGCAGCACCCACACAGCCTGAGTCAAGTGTCTGGTACTGTGGCCTGGTCCAAGTTGATGCATGAATTCAGCTGTCATCCCAGGCCAAGAGAGCGGATTGCAGGTCATCCTTGCTCACCCCATTCTTTGCTGGCCACATTCCCGATCCACATGATGCCAGGCCCAGTTCCTCTGTCTCATCTTAAGTTGTCACGGATATCTGGCAGTCTTCCTCTTGTGATGAGGACTTGGAGCTGGGGGGGGGGTGGTATTTCATTTGTTTTTATTTCTTGAGATAGGTTCTCATTCTATAGTCCAGAATGGCCTGGAACTCACTCTGTAGGGATTACAAGTGGAAGCTGCCGTGCCTGGCTCTGTCAGGCTTTTCGAATGATCAGATGACAGGCCCTGGGTAAGGACAGCCTCATCACTCTAGAATGTTCCCCATTCGTGGCTTTTGTGTGAAGCACACAGGCATTTCTAAGGTGGAAGCAGTGGACTGGAAAATAAATAGGATTTTTGAGTCAAACTCATGAAGCCTGACTTCAGTGTGCCACGTGCATAAAGACAAGAATGTTTGCCTTGACTTTCTCCCAGATTGAGGAAATTTGGAAGAGAAGTTTCCAGTTGTGTCTGCTCTTCACTGCACCTCCTCAGAGAACATCAGCCTATTAATCCCACGATGAATTATTATGACAGACGAGAACACTCCGTGGCTATGACATGCTTCTGAGGTTTTATGGAGACTGGAGGAACAAAAGCACGCTCCCTTCATTCTCCTGCTTGGACATGCAGTACAGACTTTAACTGCTTGGGAAAGTGTCGGCTAGAAATCACAGGGACAAGATACACAGACAAACATTATTTTTTAAAGTCAAATCGTAAAACTGTCCGGAGGCTGAGAGAGAGCTTCGTGTGTGGGAACGAAGTTGCCTGGAGCTTTTTGTGATCATTCAGAGCACTTAGCTTGCCTCTGTGTGGGACTTGCAGCGCTTTGGAAAGGATGTGTATGTGCGAGTCAGAGCTGCCCGCACGGCACACTTGAAGCTTTGAGATGGACGTTTCTGTTGTGGCTGAGAGAACAGAGAACGGGGAATGAAACAGAGAATGGAAATTGGTATAAACTTTGCTGAATGAGACCTTGGATTCTGGGGTGCAATGGGGCTTTTTTTTTAAGGCCCAGGCACCTGGCTCTTCAGTCCTGTGCTGTGGACAGTCACTGTCCAGTGCCGTTGGGTCTCCAGTCTTGGGCCCAGGGGTGTGTGTGTGTGTGTGTGTGTGTGGGTTCATATGTGTGGGTACATGTGCATGCAGGTACACATGTGTGCACATGTGTGTGGAGGCCAGAGGTGGATGTTGGGTGTCACTCTCCACCGTGTTTATTGAGACAGGGTCTCACACGGAACCCACAGCTCACTGATGCTGCAAGTCTAGTTAGCCAGCTTGCTCCTGGGGTCCTCCTGTCTCCACCAGTGCTGGGATTGAAGGTACACGCCTTCATACCCAGCACTTCCGTGTGTGCTGGGGGACTGACCTCACATTTGTATTTCACTTTCCCAGATCAACCATCTCCCCAAACATGCCCGCCAACATCTTATACCTTCCTCCTGGCGTTCCATCTGACCTGCTTCACATTCCTATCTCTGCATTTCACATCTTTCCTCCTCTCGCTTGTAGGCGCCTCTTCCTTCCTGCCCTGCCTCTTGCTGACTCTTCCCCAACCCTTCACCTCTGGTATCTCCATTTGGAATCTTGCTGGCTACTTGCTTATCAGTCCTAAACACCCTCTTCTCCACTAGCTGTGGCATCCACGGAGCTTCTCCCCCAGGCACCGCACTGTGGGATTGTTTTTTTTTTTTTTTTTTTGGAGGCTTCAGAGGATGCTAAGTCACATGGTTCCCATTCTTGGCCAGTGCTGGGAACTAAATGGCATGCTAATGTTGACATTCCTCTCCTGATTGTGTGCTCCAAACACTACGAGGCCCATGACACTGTCCCCAGTGCAGGAGACACTCTGCTCCTTGTTCTTCCATTTCTAGCAATGGCTGCAAAGCCCAGATCCCTGGAAGAATTGTGATCTAAATACTAGGGAATGTTCTGCCAAAAAAAAAAAAAAAAAGACATAATGCCTATCTTTCTTGTAAGAGCTCTCAGTATGCATAAACAAGCCAACTCATGTTTGGGGAATTGGGGGGGGGGTATTTTAAAACAACACTGAAACCAAAGTCATGCTGAGTGTCCATCGATGCTACATGCAGAGAATGCTGTGTCCTCACCGTCTCCTTGGGGAACACAGGAATCCTGAGAGCACCCTGTTAGAGCTGAGCCTGTGGACCCCGCTGAGCTGGGACAGGAGCCTGTGTCTTGGTTTCGCCTATCTGCATAGACGAAAAACGGAGACAGGCTGTCTTGTAAGTCTTAACACTCCTCCAACCAGCAAGACTAGATTCAGAGGTTACACAGCTTTACTGCTTTGACTCTTGTTATTTTTGTACATGATTGTGTGTGTGAGAGAGAGAGAGAGAAGGTCTCACGTTGCCCTGGCTGGTCTCAAATTCACTAGGAAGTCAACGATGACCTTGAACTTCGGATCCTCAAGCCTCTACTGCCTAGGTGCTGGGTGTGCAACACCACGTTTGATTTCTGTCCTGCTTGGAATTGGAACCAGGGCTAGCACTCTACCAGCTAAGTTCCTACATGTGATATCTTCACTTCCGTCTCCCGACCCCCGACCCCATCTCTGTGTCAGGGACTTGGTTGGGTCCCCTGGGCTGAAGCACCTTGCCTCTTCTGGAATGCTCATGTCATAAGTACATGTGCACACATGTATATTATATATATATCCATATACTGTATAAAATCTCGGATCTATGAATGATAGAAAACACTTGTCTTCCTGAGTCTGACTTATTTCCCTTCACATGATGATCTCCAATTCTATCCATTTTCCTGCGGAGACTAATTTCATACTTCTGTACGGCGTGTATAAGCCACATTTTCTTCACCCAGCCCTCTGTTGAAAGCGCCTCAGTTCACTCCCTTGTGTGGGCACTGGTTGTCAGTTTTACATCAAGCTGTATTGTTGCTGCTTGTTGTGGTCAGGGCATCCCATGATAGGCCCGTTGTGTTCCACCCAGTGTGGCCATTGACAGCCAGCCCTGCCACCAGCCAATTCCTCCTGCAGATAGTGGACAGGACAGGACAGGACAGGACAGGACAGGACAGGACTGTTTCCTGAGAGCCCAGTCACGGCAGTGCCACTCCGCACACCAGGCTCCTCAGCAGAGCGGAGAGTTGACGCCTGTCCCACAGCTGCTAGGAGAGCAGAACTCAAGTATTGGTAGGCTTGGCTCCTGATTTCCTGTCACATTTTCTTGAATATGCAACACTTCTCAACACGTATTTGTGGGGAATCTGGGCCTGGAAGCAGGCCTGCAATCCTAGCTACTTGGGAGGCTAAGGCTGGAGCATTTCAAGTTCAAATCCAGCCTGGACAACTTAGTGATATCTTGTCTCAAAAACGTTTTTAATTGTCTGTGGATATAACTCAGTGGTAGAGCACTTGCCTGCGGGCATGAAGCCCTGACTTCCATCAGCAGCACTGATGAGGAGGAGGAGGAAAAGAGATGAAAAAGGTGGTGGAGGAGGAAGAAGAGGAAAAAGAAAGAAACAAAGGGGGAAGAATGAAAGAGATACGGGGGACCAAGAGAATAAACGCCACTGAAATTTAGGGTGACCTCTTCCAAGGTTTGCTCTAAAACATTGGGGCAAGGTCTTCCAGTTTGCATGGACGGGACACCTGTGCTTCCCGTCTTTAGGACAGGGGCTGAAGCTTACCAACCTCCATGGGTGTTACCTGCATAAGCGAGCACAGAGTCCCTCATGTGGCCAGCCATTCCTTCTGCTGTCTCGGGTTGTACTGTCCGCAGCCCACACAGCCAGCTGAAGCCTTTTCGTCTTTAATTAATACCTCTCGATTGAGGAGTCGGTTAGGAAGCTGAGGCCAGGCCAAGGGGAACATCTGTAATGGAATTTCTTTCAGAGGCTCTTCCCCTCACAGGGCTATGGCTGTGAGAGATGGGGAGGAAGTAGGGTATGGAAAAGCCATTTCAGAAAGAGGCTCCTGGGTCAGAGACATGATATGGGGGAGAAAGGCCACTAAAGGTGAGGCCTGGAGGACTGTATCATTCAGACAAGGCCTTTAACCTGTGTCTGCACGAGTTCCCTGGAGGGTGGGGATCCTTATTTGCTAGCTCCTGGGGCCAGGTCTTCCCTCAGGTGGACCTTTCAGGGTTAAGTGAGTCTTGTTTTCCCCTTGTTGTTTCTGCATCCAGGAAGATGAGGAGACTGGAAAATTTAGACTCCAGCATGAGATCATGAGCACGACCTGGATGTTTGCTTTCAAACAGAGACATGGAGATTTCAATCTCTTCTCTGCTCACCCGTAAGATTCTTGGGGACTGACTGTTCCTCGCCTCTGAAACTTAGCTCCATGTCTTGGGCCTCAAATGCACTTTGTTTTTGGCATGGTGGATAGACGCTTTTGTTTGAAGAGGAAGTTCACAGTGAAGGTCAGGCCTCGTGTTATGCAGTGGGATCCCTCTTGTCCCAGAATCGGTTATAAAAATTATCACTGATGCAGACAGCAGTTAAGAACAGTTCTAGCTGACACCTGTATAGACCAGTGACATTTCACAGTCCCGTCGGACTATACTTTCTGGGTCACCTCTGCTTCCATAGGCAAAGACGTCCATCCGCTCATCCTGTGTTTTTGTGTACCTCCCCTCCATACTTGCACAATCACTGTGGCTTACAGGTGTTTCTTTGACATAGATGAACACCGAGTGACCTGGGGCTGATAAGTGACGCCCAGGTTGTCTAGCTTTTGTTAGCCTGAGGACATCACCACCACTGGGAACTCAGGAAGTTCCTCCTGCTTCCTCCTGGCTCATCTCAGCCCATGTCTCCCACTCGGGCAATCACTACCCTCTTATGTTTTTCAGTTGAAGAACTTGGAACACATGCCTCACACTCTTTATGAACAGAAGCGAAGAAAGAAGATTAGACAGGTCATAAAACACCACTCATAAGTCATTCATTTCCTATGTTTTAGGAAACAACAAACTTTGGCAAAGGGCCATGAGACCATCTGACATCCAGTAACCCACAGGGGGTGTGATGTCCGTATACCCTGAGCTGTGTTTAGACAGCATTCTGTGCTGTGCACCTGGCATTTCATGTGTAATGGAATCCCTGTGGTCTTTCCCCAGACATCCTGTGGTTTTTTTTTTTTCAGGAAAGAGTCTAAGCAAATAAACATCCAAAGTTCCTGTCTTCCTACTCCAAGCACTCAGATGCCAAGATATGTGCATTGTGTGAAACTGCGTTGTATTTACGGCCAAGCAACTTTCTCCCCAGTCATGAGGCTTGAAAAGGAGACTCTGCGTGTGTGATCCACCACATGCATTCTTGAACTTCTCTAAATTGCCTAAAAACAGTGTTGGGCCAGCTCAGATATAAGGTAGTAAGTCTCTTTAAAAAAAAATTATGAGGGGGCTGGAGAGATGGCTTAGAGGTTAAGGCACTTGCCTGCCGAAGCCTAAGGATCCAGGTTTGATTCTCCAGGTCCCACATAGGCCAGATGCACAAGGAGGCACATGTGTCCTAAGTTCATTTGCTGTGGCTAGAGGCTCTAGTGCCCATTCTCTCTCTCTCTCTCTCTGTCTCTAATAAATAAATAAAAATAATTTTTTTTTTTGGTTTTGCAAGGTAGGGTCTCACTCTGGCCCAGGCTGACCTGGAATTAACTATGTATTCAAAAATAAATATTTTTTAAAAAATTATGAGGGAGAGAGAGAAAGAGAGACAGAGAATTGGCATGCCAGGCCTCCAGCCACTACAATCGAACTCCAGATGTGTGCGCCACCTTGTACGCATGCGTGACCTTGTACACTTGCAACACTTTGTGTGTCTGGCTTTTGCGGGACCTGGAGAGTCAAACGTGAGTACTTAGGCTTTTCAGGCAAAAGCATTAACCGCAAAGCCATCTCTCCAGCCCAATAAGTCTTCATTCTACCGAACCAAATCAGTCCTAACATAGGGGCAGGAACCCCAGGATGTGAATAAGGAAAGAAGGTTCTAAACTGTGAGTGACAGGTCAGAGAAGTGAGAAGGTCCTCCCAGATCACCAGACTGGTATGAGAGCAAACATGATGGTGTGGAAACGCTGCACACGCACCACATGTAGCTGGGAGCTTCCGCCGGCGTGTGGTTCCGAGACAGAGAGCGTGTGAAATCACTGCTCCTTCCCTGACTCCTCTAGATTCATGTAGATACCAAAAACCGGCCGAAGGAGATTTTGAAACATTGACCGTGGCAGGGATGCCTCACCCTCCTAGCCCTCAGTGATTCCCCTCTGCTGATGTTCTCTGCGGGTATTTACAGAGCTGGTCGCAGCTCTGGGAAATAACCGTGTGTGTCAAAAAGCAGTTAAACCTTTAGTTGCTTTGTAGACAGAAGAAAAACCAGGCAGTGTATCATAAAAGATTTCCAACTGGGTCTTTTTATCTTTGGGAAGAGCTTTTCTGCACTTTCTGTCAAGTCACCCTGGTTTGGGGATTTGTCCCGTGGGTCCAATGAACCGTCATAACCAGAACTCCATTAGTGCTGCCTGTCACTTCCAGATGCGGAGGAACAGAGGTGGGAATTGAGTCTTTGAAGGCATGTTTCATTCTGAGAGCCAGCAATCTAAGAAGACAGAGCATCAATAGCCTATAGATCTGTCTTACATCTCATCTCTAGCCAGAAGCTGATAGAGGAAGAAGGGCAAAGTCACAGACAGTCAAGCATTCAGAGCTCGTCCTTGACCCTCGACTTAAGTCATCAGCCACATTCTGCAGACCTGTGATGTCTGTGTTTGTCCTCTTAGCATTCCTCGCCCTCTTTCCTCATCCTCATTCCTCGTGCCTGGGCTCAAGGACTTCCTCCAGCACTGAGTCTAGACTGTATCTACTAGTATCAACCTCACGCTGCTCCCAGAGGGCATCTGAGATGGGGGTACTTACAGTTGAGGTGTGAATGATATGGATGTACAGGTTGCTGTCTACCATGTTGTTGTTGACAGCTTCATGTTGCCGGGGTGAGCATGAGGAAGGGGTTTATTTCAAGCTTACAGATCCAGGGGAAGTTCCATAATGGCAGAAGAAGCTGGTTCCATTCATCCAGGCAGAGAGAAACCATCACCAGGCAGAAAACACCCATATCAACAAACACAAGCTGGCAGCAGCAACAGGACCCCAGAGCTCAGACTGCAGCACCTTAGCAACAGGACCCCAGTGACACCTTGCTCAGTGACACCTTGGGGCTCTGACACACTGGGCTTCAGGATCCTCCCCCCAGTGACACCTTAGGGCTGGACTACAGATCCGCCCCCCAGTGACACCTTAGGGCTGGACTTCAGGATCCGCCCCCAATGACACATCCTCCAGCCAGGCAGCTGGAGGCCCAAGTCATGAGCTTAGCAAAACACCTGAGTCTATGGGGGGCCCACACTCAAACTACCACATATGTGGACTACAAGTCTGTCTTCATAATAAGAATAGTAACTGTCCCTCTGTTCCTTGCCACTATAACAGTGCTTGTGGGAGCTGCAGGAGGACGGGCCTTGCTGTGTGACCACTGTTGGTGTGTGGGCAGAGACTGGGAGGTCATGTTCCCTTCCTCAGACCCCTCACTTGATGGCCTGCCCGTCCCTCTTGTGTGGCACATAGACAGTCTCCTAGCAGACCCTTTCACTGTCTATCCATCTCCTTCACCATCTTTTTGGAGGTGGGAGAGAAAGACAAAGTATTACGTTTTTTCTGATATGCAAAATCTAGACTTAACAATGTAGTCATATGTACATATAAATGACATGACAGTGGAAGGGGCCCAGTGTGGGGGGGAGGGGAGAAAGGAGGCCAGTGAAGAGCAGGAAGTGGTAGCCAGTGACTATAAGACAGTGCAGTAATAGATGTGTCTGAAAATGTCCTTATGCGACTCATTGTTTCACTAAACATAAAAACGTTTATTACGCCAATAAGAGAAAACTGTGTCGTGTTATGCTTTCATTTGCATTTCTCCTGGAATATTTCTGTTTATATTATTTAAATTGCTGATTTGTTGATGGTGCATCATTGAAATATAAGGGGCTTCCAGTTCCTGTGTTTCTCCTATACTTCATCCACCCAGCTGCCTACTTAGCTAGCCATTCAACCACCCGTCTGTCCATCCATCCGTCTGCCCGTCCATCCATCCATCCATCCATCCATCAATCCATCTATCCACCCATCTATCCATCCACCCATCTATTGATCCATCCATCCATCCATCCATCAATCCATCCATCCATCAATCTATCCATCCACCCATCTATTGATCCATCCATCCATCCATCCATCCATCAATCCATCCATCCATCAATCTATCTATCCACCCATCTATCCATCCACCCATCTATCCATCCACCCATCTATCCATCCGTCCGCCCATCCATCCATCCATCCATCAATCCATCTATCCACCCACCTATCCATCCACCCATCTATCCATCCACCCATCTATCCATCCGTCCGTCCATCCGTCCATCCATCCATCCATCAATCCATCTATCCACCCATCTATCCATCCACCCATCTATCGATCCATCCATCCATCCATTCATCCGTCCGTCTGTCCGTCTGTCCGTCCATCCATCCATCCATCCATCCATCCATTCATCCATCCATCCACCCACCCATCTATCCATCCATCCATCTGTCCATCCATCCATCCATCCATTCATCCATCCATCCACCCATCTATCCATCCTTTCATTCATAGTTCTCACTCATGTGTTCAATGGTTTTGTGAATATTCTACATCTTGAACTTCATTAGTTGTTCCTGTCCTCATCCAGGCTCAGCACTGCTTCCAGGGAAGCAGGCATTGACTAAAGATTGGGGTGTGCACACGAGCGTTGATTAAAGATACAGGTGCACACACGAGCAAGGACAGAAAAACATGATTTGTCCAAATCACTCTTGCATTTGCACTCCAGAGCTAAAAATCAAAACAAAAAAAAAACCCCAAAACAAAAACAAAACCCTTCCTTTCTAAGTCATTGATTTAAAATGGTGTCTTAGCAAGGAGTAATCTAGAAATATTGGACAAGGCGTATTGATTTACTTCCCTGTAGGAACTGACAGTCAAAATCAGTTAACATTATCACAATCCTAAGTATTCTCTTTGGAGAGAGACTGTCACCTTGATCCTCAGTGTCATTTTGTTTTCAGTGAATAAATCCACAATCTCGATTTCCCTCGCTCTCTCTCACACGCACGCACTCTCTCTCCCTTCTTCCCTCCTTCCCTGTTAGCACAACTCCAGCATCCAATGCGGGAAGGCAGCAGGTGGAGAGAGGTCTTAGGGCCCGAGGGCAAGTCAGCTGGCAGGGAGGCGCTGGGTGAAGGGCACAGGGGCAGGAGTGTTGCAGACTAGCTAGTCAGGTTGTGTGAGTTTCACTCAGACCTCTGTCCTGACCCTGCCTTTACGCAGCTGTAATTGCGGGATGTAACACACGTGTGCGGTGCCAAGCGGAGGGCAAGTTCAAGTTCAAGTCATTATCCAAATTAATTAGCTGATTTTCCTTTTGTATAAACATCCATGCTCCAGGCTAATTGCTCATTTAATTAAAGCTTTCAGCTCTAATCAGGACTACCTTTATAAGATCCACACACTCCTAAGATGTACCAACTGCTGTTATTGTTATGTGGCCCAGACAGAGATGGCACTACCTAACATGCAAAGAATAGCAGTGCAGTGACATGAGGGCCTGTAGTCTGTTACCGCGGGCTGGATTGATTTAGAGATTTAGGGGTATTTTCTCTACAGGAAGAACTTAGGGAGCCCTAGTACCCAGCCACATTCTCTCATTTTATCCTCAACATTCCCCTTTCTGGGTTCTGTTTCTTTGCAAACAAGTATTGGGGAGAGTTCTTTGATGGCTCACATATTCTGCCAGCACTAAGCATACAGCTCAATTACATGGGTTGCTTTTAACGCGATGTCATATTCCAGACATGTTGAAGATTTGAAGGGGCTTTTGCCTGAGGGTTTCCTGGCAGGGATGGTCACGGGTGACAGGGCTTGGGGTCTGCTGAGGTGGGAGTGATGAGCCAGGATGTGGTGACTGCAACCAGAGGTGTCTTGATTGATAAACATGGTTTTCCTTAGTGATAACTTGCATCAAAGTTTGCACAAGATGAAAGAAACTGATCTGGATTAAAGAAGGCAAGAGAAATCGATGTCTCCTATACGGAAAAGCTTATGGGTTAAGCTAACGACACCCATGGTAGATTCAGGGACCAAGTCGTGTCATTAAGATGACCCTCCTGTGCTGTAGTAGCACGGGCTTTGTTTCCAGACTTCCTTCCATGGCAAAAGGAAGGTCCTCTCTTACCTAGATCTCTCAGAGATAGCGTCCGCTTTCTCAGCAGTCTCAGGAACATGTCCACCCACAACCCCGTGACCACGGCTGGAGGATGCCACATGCTCTATGAGCATGCACACGGGCCATCTCCACTGGCAAGTTCATGGAGTGAGATGAACTAAATGAGGTTGTTGTCCAGGGACATCTTAAAATACTACTACCAAAAGAACCGTGAATGGATACAGACAGGGAAAGTGACAGATATTTACAAGGCTGGGGGGGGGGATGGGCAATGGCCAACATGTGGCAGAAGCGGCGGTTGCTTTTCAGGACCTTTGTTTTTTTAAATTTAATTTAATTTATTATTATTTATTTGAGTGAGATAGGGAAAGAGCATGAGAAAGAGGCAGATAGGAAGAGAGAGAAGGGGCGCACCAGGGCCTCTAGCCACTGCAAATGAACGCAGACCCATGCACCACCTTGAACATCTGGCTTACGTGAGTTCTGGGAAACCAAACTCTGGTCTTTAGGCTTTGCAGAAAAGTGCCTTAAGCACCGAGCCAGCTCTCCAGCCCCAGGGCCCTGTCTCTGGTGTTGCTTCTCTTGTCCCTGGGAGCACTCCTTCCCACTCTCTCCTCATCTGAAGGTGGTGGTGGATGGAGGCTGGGGAAGATCCTGGGGAGCTGTTCTCTCTGCCTCCTCCTCTCCTCCCTGCTCTCCATCTAGGACAAGGTGACTGAGCTCCATTTCCTCCTAGCCAAGGGTGCTGGGGAACTCATCTCAGACCCCAATGCAGAGAACACTGTCCACTCCGCCAGCCAGTCAGGGAGTCCCGAGCCACAGACAGGAAGTGCTGAGGCCTGGTCACAGGGGCTGTGTCACACGGAGTCTAAGATAGGAAGTTCTGGAGGCACCATGCTCTCTCTTGCTGAGCCAGGTCTCCCGTCTTTGCTGTGCCATGACTTCTTTGGGCCCAGAACTCACTAGCGCACCTCCCAGACACCTCGTCTGCACTTTCTTCAGCGTTCACAAGCAGTACTCTCCACTAACCTGGGGCACTGCCGATCACGTCACCGAGCGTGGCCCTCTGTCCCCATGCTGCGCGTGACACAGGTGTGCTTTTCCTGTCTGCATGTGTGTATCTGTGTGGTGTGTGTGCATATGTGTATGCATGTTCATACACGTGTGTGTGTTTCAACAGACCCCCATAACTCACGAGAAAAAAGGAAAAGTTGTATCATTTGTTCAGCCTGTCCGATGTAAAGTTGCGTGTGACTCCAGCAGTGCAGACACGCATTAACAGGAAGTGGGGCACACACACGTCTGCAAGGTCCTTACAGTTTCAGGATCATCTACAGCACTCCAGCGTTTGTTTGGCTTTTTTTCTCACACTTCCTACTATAGACACAACAATGAATAGGAGCAAGGATGTGGGCTCCACCCCTTTGTTGGGAGCGGTTTGGATCCAGGACCCTCTGTTTCCCCATCCGGGGAATGAAGTGCAGAGTGAAGTGCGAGGATGGCTCAGTGGGTAAAGCCCTTGCCACACGAGCCATAAGGACCGAGTTTTGATGCCCAGCACCTACATAAAAGCAGTGTGATGGCGCATGCTTGTAATCCCAGTGCTGGGGAGGCAGGAGGACTCCTGGGACTTGGGGGCCAGCTGGTCTAACCATATTAGTGAACCCCAGGTTTAGTGTCTCAAAAAGTAAAGCAGAGAGTAACCGAGGACAACATCAACGTGGACCTTTGGCCTCCACATGCATGTGCATACATGTGCCTCACACATATATGAACACTTATACACACATGCACCACACCCACCCACCCCAGGAGGAAGAGTGGGGGATAAGTAGAAACTCCTCTTTGCAACTGCAGCTAGATCTTCAGACACAGTGAAGGGTCACGGGGACCCAGCCCCTCAGCTCCTCAGCCCCTCAGCCCCAGCCCCTCAGCCCCTCAGCCCCTCAGCCCCACAGCCCCACAGCCCCTCAGCCCCTCAGCTCCTCAGCCCCTCAGCCCCTCAGCTCCTCAGCCCCTCAGCCCCACAGCCCCTCAGCCTCTCAGCCCCTCAGCCCTCAGCCCCTCAGCCCCTCAGCCCCTCAGCCCCTCAGCTCCTCAGCCCCTCAGCCCCTCAGCCCCTCAGCCCCTCAGCCCCACAGCCCCTCAGCCCCTCAGCCCCTCAGCCCCTCAGCCCCTCAGCCCCTCACCCCACAGCCCCTCAGCCCCTCAGCCCCTCAGCCCCACAGCCCCTCAGCCCCTCAGCCCCTCAGCCCCACAGCCCCTCAGCCCCTCAGCCCCTCAGCCCCTCAGCCCCACCCCACAGCCCCTCAGCCCCTCAGCCCCACAGCTCCTCAGCCCCTCAGCCCCACAGCCCCTCAGCCCCACAGCTCCTCAGCCCCTCAACCCCTCAGCCCCTCAGCCCCACAGCCCCTCAGCCCAGCCCCACAGCCCCTCAGCCCTCAGCCCCTCAGCCCCTCAGCCCCACAGCCCCCTCAGCCCTCAGCCCCACAGCCCCTCAGCCCCTCAGCCCCTCAGCCCCTCAGCCCCTCAGCCCCACAGCCCCTCAGCCCTTCAGCCCCACAGCCCCTCAGCCCCACAGCCCCTCAGCCCCAGCCCCTCAGCCCCTCAGCCCCTCAGCCCCTCAGCCCTCAGCCCCTCACCCCACAGCCCCTCAGCCCCTCACCCCACAGCCCCTCAGCCCCACAGCCCTCAGCCCCTCACCCCACAGCAGCCCCACAGCCCCAGCCCCACAGCCCCAGCCCTCAGCCCCACAGCCCTCAGCCCCTCAGCCCCACAGCCCTCAGCCCCTCAGCCCCACAGCCCCTCAGCCCCTCAGCCCCTCAGCCCCACAGCCCCTCAGCCCCACAGCCCCACAGCCCCTCAGCCCAGCCCCACAGCCCCCACCCCCCACAGCCCCACAGCCCTCAGCCCCACAGCCCTCACCCCACAGCCCCACAGCCCCTCAGCCCCTCAGCCCTCAGCCCCCTCAGCCCCTCAGCCCCACAGCCCCTCAGCCCCTCAGCCCCACAGCCCCAGCCCCTCAGCCCCACAGCCCCTCAGCCCCTCAGCCCCACAGCCCCTCAGCCCCACAGCCCTCAGCCCCTCAGCCCCTCAGCCCCACAGCCCCAGCCCCCTCAGCCCCACAGCCCTCAGCCCCTCAGCCCCACAGCCCCTCAGCCCCTCAGCCCCACAGCCCCTCAGCCCCACAGCCCCTCAGCCCCAGCCCCTCAGCCCCTCAGCCCCTCAGCCCCTCAGCCCCTCAGCCCCTCACCCCACAGCCCCTCAGCCCCACCCCACAGCCCCTCAGCCCCACAGCCCCTCAGCCCCACAGCCCCTCAGCCCCACAGCCCCACAGCCCCTCAGCCCCACAGCCCCTCAGCCCCTCAGCCCCACAGCCCCTCAGCCCTCAGCCCCACAGCCCAGCCCCTCAGCCCCTCAGCCCCACAGCCCCCTCAGCCCCTCAGCCCCACAGCCCCCCTCAGCCCTCAGCCCCACAGCCCTCACCCCACAGCCCCACAGCCCCAGCAGCCCCACAGCCCCTCACCCCACAGCCCTCAGCCCCTCAGCCCCTTCACTTACTTTTCTTTCCTTTTCTTCTCACTGACAACTTCCCACCGCCTGTCCTTTCTTTCACTTCTGGATGCCTTTATATGTTTACTCATGAGTCATTTATTCCTGTGTTAGTGGAAAGGTGACGGCTTGAAGTGAAACTACCCAGTGAAAACTACCACAGCATCCTTGAGGACACGTCTGGCTGTGGAGGGCCAGCTCAGACAGCTGTGTTCTTTAGGCACCGGGAGCCACAGACAAGAGTGCATGGGAAACTCTCGTTCTAGCAGACAGCACGTTCACCAGTGCCCTCCTCCCATCACTCCATCCATCTAGTCAGGCTTCTGCCATCTCGTCTGCTGGCTCTTGCTCATCTTGGCATTCTCAGCAGCGCCCTGAGCTATGTGTTAGTATTTAAAAGTGATGGACTATGAACAGCCCAAAAGAAGAATAAGCAATTGTCAAAGCAAATTATTTATTTATGTCTATGATTTTCCTGTCTGAGACCCAGCTGTTGAGTGCAGAGTTGTGGGGGCAGCTTGGGGAGGGTGTACAGACTGATGGTCCTTACATACAAAAGGTGCATAGTTTTCCTCCCTCCCCATTCCCTTTAGAACTCCACTCTCCATCATATCCTCCCTCTCCATTAGTCTCTTTTTAATTTGATGTCATCATCTTTTACTTCTATTATGAGGGTCTTATGGAGGTATTGCTAGGCACAGCAAGGTCATGGATATCAAGGCCAATTTCTGTCTGGGCAGTTGCATTGTAAGGAGTCGCCCTTCCTTTGGCTCTTCCATTCTATCCGCCCCTCTTCCGCAATGATCCCTGAGCCTTGAGGGTGTGACAGAGATGTTTCAGTGCTGGGCACTTCTCCATCCCTTCTTCTCAGCACTATGTTGCCTTTGGATCATCCCAGTGGTCATCGCCATCTGAAAAGAGAAGCTTCTCTAACCAGAAGTGAGAGTAGCATTAATATGTGAATATGAGCATTATGTAGTATTTTCCAGGCAGCTTGGTGGGAATAGTATATACATATAAATAAAAATATTTTTTAAAGTTCTACAACCTTCCAAAAGAGCACCACTATTTGGGGACCAAGTGCTGTGGGGGGACATTTCAAACTCCAATCGTTACAGGCTTGTTGTTTGGACATCAAGAGGAACACTAACCCTGACCACCCCACCCCAGCAGGGCAGGTCTCACAAGAGCAGGACGTCCCTGGGAGACCTTATCTGGTCAGATTGGGGACAGGCAGGTATCTCAGTGTTGACACAGAGGTTCTGAGAAGCTCAGGATGTCCCTAGGCCTGGGAGGTGCTACCAAGAATCTATAAGTCCCACGTTACTCCACAGAGAACAGAGGGACCTTTGGGCCAGATCAGAACGGGTAAGGTGCTCCTGGGCTGGTGCAATGATGGTTTTGGAAAGAATCTTTGTTCCAGATTGATTTCATTTTGGGAGCTAATTAACTGCTTTAGTTTAGTAGCTTTTTTTTGTTTTTTCCTTTCAAGCAGTGCATTTTTTTGTGAGCTGAAAATTAGAAACAAACAAAAAACTTCAGAGAAGGAATGTCTCACCTCTAGGTCTGATGTCAAAACCTAGAAATAGACGTTGCTGTCATCTTTGTAGCTCTTCCTCTCCAGCCTCTGCTTGTATTCTGAAGACCTTCCCACACAGTGTGCCCCTCTTTCCATTTGCTTTCACCGAGAGTGTTGCAGCCTCAGAATTCCATCCTGCTGTGGCATATACCTCTACTATGGAGTTGCTCAAGGCGCAAGAACCACTGAGTTTTGGCATCAGGCTACCAGTGCTGACATTTGGGTTGAGGCCAACTTTTCTCACCAATATCCCTTAAATGAACATATTAAAAACTGGGAACACTCATCCCTGTTCATTTTTGTACATTAAAATAAGAGACGGTGGTCTGTAGAGGTGGCTTAGCAGTCAAGGCACTTGCCTGCAATGCCAAAGGATCAAGGTTCAATTCCCCAGGACCCAGGTAAGCCAGATGCACAAGAGGGCACCTGTGTCTGGAGCTCATTTGCAGCAGCTGGATGCCCTGGTCCACCCATTCTCTTTCTCTCTCTCCCTCTCTCTCCCTGTTTCTCAATGTCTCTCCCTCTCTCTGCCTCTTTCTCTCTCTCTCAAATAAATAAATAAAAACAAAATATTTAAATAACATTTTCTTTCCAGATAAAAACTGTAAATCTATTTTCAATTAAAAACTTGTATTTGGGCTGGAGAGATGGCTTACTGGTTAAGGCGCCTGCTTGCTAAGCCTAAGAACCCGGTTCCAATCTCCAGGTCCCACGTTTAGCCAGATGCAAAGTGACACAAGGGTGCAATGCCGCACTTGCCCTCAAGGGGGCGCACACATCTGGATTTCGTTCACAGCAGCTGAGAGACTGCTGGTGCGCCCATCTCTATCTGGCTTCCTCTCCCTCTCTCTCTGTCTGTCTCTCTCCATGTCTATTTCCAAAAATAAATAAAATAATAAAAAAAATTTAAAACTTGTATTTATAACTGTAATGTCTATGGCGTAAGAGCACCTGCATACCCGCACTTCATACAGACCATGGCAGCAGCAAACACAAGTTCAGAAGGAATGGGGCTGAGGGTGGCTCAGTCAGTAAACTCTTGCCGAATGAGCCTGAGAACCTGACTTTGACTCCCCAGCACTCCCATAAAGCCTGGGGGTTCGGGTGTGTGCCTGTAATCCCAATGCTGGGAAAGCAGAGATAGGAGAATCCGCAAGGCAAGCGGGCTGGCTAGACAAGCTGAACCAGTGAGCTCTGAAGTCACGGAGCGAGAGATGCCGTCTCTGTACATAAGGTGGAGAACTCTAATGGAGACAGCTGCTGTCAATTCCTCTTGTCCTCCATATGCACACGTGTTCACATGCATGCAACACACATGTGTACCCACACACAAAAACACATGAAAACACATGACAAAGAAAAAGTCAATATACAGATGAAAGATGCTTGTCATGGCAAGTGCCTTAGAACCTGAATTTTTTTATTGATTTTTAATCTTACATACCAAAAAACCCCACCTGATATTTCCTCCTCCCCATTCCACTTTAGAACTCCAGTCTCCATCATATCCCCTCCCTTTCTCCATTAGTCTCTCTCCTAATTTGATGACATCATCTTTCTCTTCTATTTTGAGGGTCTTGCAAAGGTATTGCTAGGCACTGCAAGATCATGGATATCGAGGCCAATTTCTGTCTGGGCAGCTGCATAGTAAGAGGTCATATCCTTCCTTTGGCTCTTCCATTCTATCCGCCCCTTCCAAGCATGGTCCCTGAGCCACTGGAGGATGTGACAGAGGTGTTTCAGTGCTGGGCACTCCTCCATCCCTTCTTCTCAGCACTATGTTGCCTTTGTGTCATCCCAGTGGTCATCACCATCTGAAAAGAGAAGCTTCTCTAGCCAGAAGTGAGAATAGCGTTAATATGTGGACATGAACATTTAGTGTAGTGTCCCCAGGGCAGCTTGGTGGGAATAATATATACATTTAGTCAGACATGAGCAGGCTTATACCCCCAAGGCTCATGACCTCACCTACCATAGACTTTTACTTAGGTTTTTCAGTACCGGGTATGTATTCCCTCCCGTAGAGAGGGCCTTCAGTCCAATTATGGAGCAGTTGGTTACCCCAAGAGTAGACACGCCCACTATTGCACCTGTTCAGTCATTGGGCCTGTCTGGCCAAGCTTGAATATTCAGCATCCACTATTTTCACTGTTGATGGCTTCTGTCTCCCATACGCGCGTGCAGTGCAGCTTTTTCCAGCTTTCAGTTGGCTGGTCTACAGGGAGAAGGTTTTCTGCTCAGCACCAGCTTGCTTTCTCAGTGTCCTTGCCTCTCAGGCATGAGATGTCTTCAGCAATAGGGTCTTACTATCTATTTCTCTAGGGAAACCAAGGGCTTTGGCAAAAGCCTTAATGTTTTGGAGGCTACATCCTTGGCCAACATCTCACTGGAAGGAGTTCCATCCCAGGTACTGAAAATTTTCTAGTAACAGTCTACATCTTCTAGACGTGACCTTAATCAAAAAAGTAGTTTTACATATGTCTTATTGATAATATCTTGAGTTTAGATTGTCCCTTCCCCTGCCCTTTTTGTATGCATTCTCTTCCCATGGCCTCGCTTTGGGCCATTCCCCTCCTGTACTCAGTTCTTCTACTTACATATGTGTATTACCAACACTATTTTTAAAATATTTTTTAAATTTATTTGCAAGGAAGAAGAAAGAGGAGGGGAGAGGAAGAGGAAGAAGAGGAAGAGAACACACCAAGGCTTCCTTCCACTGCCAACAACCCACAGATGTCATTTTCTGCATCTGACTCCATGTCTCCATGTGGGTACTGGGTAATCAAACCCATGGCATCAGGCTTTGCAAGCAAGTGCCTTCAACTGCTAATGACAGGGTCTCTCACTGGTCTAGACTCATGATGTTGTCTAGACTGGGTGGCAGGGATCCCCCCTGCCCAGTAGGGATCCACCTTCTTAGTGCTGGGATTGCAAACACTCAGCACTATGCCTGGCTTTTTAAAAATGAGGGTTCTGGGAATTGAACTCAGGTCCTTGTGCTCGCAAGGCAAAATTTCCTCAACTAAGCTATCTCCCTAGCTTCACTAAGCTACTTTTGAGTGGAGAGGTACCTCACTGGCTGTGGCCATCCTTCCGAAGGGTGATTCTGGCGTTTGCAAAGGTGGCAGGTGTAGACACCCCTGTCTTTGCACACTTCTGGGGTGGGTGTGAGCACTCACAGCAGTCATGGACAAGGTTGTAGGAAGTTCTTCTGGCAGCAGGAAAACACACACACTCTCTGTGGAGGGAAATTCCAGGCTCTTTCCTCTGAGATTCCCTTTGGCGCAGTTCATCTTAGCTGCTGAGGAAGTGAGAACAATTTATTCTTTTCACAGAGGAGTCCTGGGCTAATTTGTCACTTGACTGTGTTGGGAGAAATTCCCTGTCTTTTGTTTCTTTCTTTTTTTTTCTTTTCTTTCTTTCTTCTTTCTTTCTTTCTTTCTTTCTTTCTTTCTTTCTTTCTTTCTTTCTTTCTTTTTTGAGCCCAATGAGGGTAATTGAAGAATTCTGACAAATATTTCTTATTTATCCTGCTTGGTTGTCAACACACAAATAGAAAGAGTTTGTTTCTTTCTAAAGGTTATAAATACTTGAAAAGAAATCTGCAGGCAGAAGTAAATAAGGTCCAGGTTCTTGTTTGCTTCGCCTGCAGTGACATGTTTGTCTCTGCTCGCTGAGTGACAGCATGAGAAGAACTCTGGGAACATGTCAATATTTCTCAAATCACGTACCACGGGGGACTCTTTTAACAGTGCTATCTGTGATAATTTATTATAAAAAATATGGCCTTTTGTGAAGAACAAAGTTGATTTGAGACAACTGAATGCATAAAATGTATTTTAAGTCAGGTCCATTGTAGACGCAGTCCTTGTTTAAGGAAATTGTCAGAATGTATTTTAAAATTGGGTAGTTAAGTGATTTTGGTGAGTTTTTCTTTTCAAGCCATGTTGGAGATTTGACAAGCTTTTGGCTCATTCCCACGAGTCTCCATCTGCATCTTCGTAGCGGCATCTTCCTTTACGTAGCGTTTGTTCTCAGACGCGGTTCTCTGCCGCAGAGCTCTGTGCTTGGAGAGGGATGAAAAGACGCTCTGTTTGTGCTGTCAAAAGCTCTGTGAAAGTGAGCTTTCGGCCCCCTGTGAGTGTCAAGAAAGACTCAGATGGCCTTAAAGTACATTTCTCCACATTCTTTACATGAATTTGCTTGCTCCTCTTTATGCACGCCTTGGGGTCGTGCCGCATTCTTGTTAATAAGACATTCTAGTTTATGCACCACTGTAGTCTTACTTTTCTAGCTGCTGTTTTCAAACATTCTTGACAAGAAACCATTTAAGGGAGGAAGGGTTATGTTCATTCCTGGCTTGAAGGTCATATCCATCACAGAGGGCAAGCTCTGGTGGCCAGAATGGCTCTGGATGATGGCAGCAGAAGCTCGAGGCTGCTTGCTCACATCTTAGTTGAGGAGGAAGTAGAGTGTGGACAGGAAGTGGGGCTAGGATATGAAACAGGTAGATTGACCCCCCCAGTGACCCACTTCTTAAGCTGGGCTTTACTTTCTAAAGGCTTCAGAACTTCCTAACATAGCACCACCAGCTGGGGGCCAAGTGTTCACATACATCAGCCTATTGGGGGGGCTATTCCCCATTCAAACCACAATAAACACCTTTTATTAAATGCTCAGTGTGTGTCAGTTACCATAGAAAAGGCCATAATTCTGGATTTGACTTCATCTTTATAACAGTCTTCTGACTCTTAATCCTTGGATCAATGCCCTGAGAATCTGTTAGAAGAATTCTTATTAGAAGAGGAAATAGGGTCAGAAAATGTTCAGCAAACAGTTGTTGCACTCAGGAGTGATTCACATACTGCCCACGTCTTAAGGTTTTCACTTTAAAGCTAGGGTCATGCTGACACTTGCTGTGACGTTCACATGACCAGCGCAGGACCAGCATGCCCACCAAGGATGCAGAGGTTAAGTGCTAAGCACATCACCAGGATTTATTTGTAACGTCATAATTCCTGACTGCTTTTATTTCCAACAACATTGTGTTAACATCCCAGCATCTATTGAATACACTGAACCTGCTGAGGAACGGTTCAGGGGGATGGGCCAACAAGTGGCCACCAGTTCATTGACAACACAAGTGAGTTTTGGGCTTCGTTGTAGGCAGCTTGTAGTCTTAGCAACCAAAATGGTGATGCCATCATGCCAGAAATATGGGAACATTTAAAAGTATTGTGACCACTGGGAAGAATGCAAATGATTTCAGATATAAGTCTGGTATCTGAGATTATGCTTTTTCATCGACTAATCAGGGTTTCATACTTGGTGGCATGTAATTTCTTTCTATTGGACACAGCATGTGCTCTTTGTCCCTCCTGTGGTATGTCCTACCTTCAAGCTATCCTGTCAGAAG
This sequence comes from Orientallactaga sibirica, assembly GCA_036365145.1. Classification (NCBI taxonomy): domain Eukaryota; kingdom Metazoa; phylum Chordata; class Mammalia; order Rodentia; family Dipodidae; genus Orientallactaga; species Orientallactaga sibirica. Next base: position 16,410,466 of record JAEOAD010000041.1, on the reverse strand, counting down.
TTACCGACTTGCCCAGTGCTTCCTTCTCACTTATCCTGGAGCCTAAGTGCTCAGTGTAAGTCTGAATACGCTGAGAAGTTTTCAAGACCTTTGAAAGAGGCACGAAGTGCTTTAACAACGTTTAAGCTCTGTGATTTTGTAAACTGCACCCCCAGAGAAACACAGTAACATAGCCGGAGTGTCTTGCCAGAGCTCAGTCAAGTTTTTTCACCTTCAATGCATGCCAAGGTTTGGGAGCTTGGGGTACAGCTAGATAGGTTGAAATCACATGAGTCTATGAATACTGGACCACAGACCAGCTTCGGCTAGGAAGTCCAATATGATGAGCAGCCCTGTGATGATCCTGACCCACAGGCAAGGGGCAGAAGGTGAACGGAATCTTCAGTTTTCCATTACCTAGGAACCTTGATGAAGAGCGGGGCCAGCTTGTCAAGAGTGGGACTATGTTCTTCACGGATGGGTGACATAAGGCCATTCTCAATCACTTTTCATACCTCGAGACGACCTGACCAAGGCAGCCCAGCATGTAAGACACTGCACCTGGAAGTCCTCTGGCTGAGCTTTCCGTAGGAATGCAGTCCAGTTGAAAATGATCCTGGGTCACCCTGCCCACGAAGTCTGCCTCTAGCCCAACATGGGATTTGGGTGACACTCCATTGCGTTCTCTGCTTCACTGAAGGGTGACACCCATTGTATGAATCAGCTGATGCACAGAAATGTCCCGTATACACTTATTGCTGATGGACATGCACATGGCTATAATTTCTTTATAGTCTTTATTTTTATTTTTATTTTTTTGGAGAGAGACACAGAGAGAGACAGAGAGAGGGAGAGGAAGACAGATAGAGGTGGGCTGGCCAGCAGCCTCTCAGCTGCTGCAAATGAAATCCAGATGCGTGCGCCCCCTTGTGGTCAAGTGTGGCATTGCGCCCTTGCATCACTTTGCACCTGGCTAAACATGGGACCTGGAGATTGGAACCGGCGTTCTTAGGCTTAGGAGGCAGGCGCCTTAACCGCTAAGCCGTCTCTCCAGCCCATCCTTATAGTCTTTTAACTTAATTTCTGTAGCTACTAGACCTTAACTTTCTACCTTCTGAACACCAAAATGAATCCTCAACACAAGAAGCCCACATCACACCCTCAGTAACTCTTGGCACTGAGATGAGCACCCTGTGCTACTTAATGTTAAAATCACACCTCTCCCTGGCTTCATTGTTTTGTGTGTACTAATTGACTCATTCCATGCTTAGAAATGTCAGTTGGCATTTTTTTTTATTTGAAAGAGACAGAGAGAGAGATTGGAAGAGGCAGAGAGAGAATGGGCACACCAGGGCCTTTTCAGCCACTATGAGCGAACTCCAAATGCGTGCACCCCCTTGTGCTCAAGTGCGACATTGCATGCTTGCATCATTTTTGCGTCTGGCTAACCGTGGGACCTGGAGATTTGAACAAGAATTCTTAGGCTTTGCAGGCAGGTACCTTAACCACTAAGCCATCTCTCCAGCCCTCAATTGCATTTTTGTCATTAACATTCACAGGTTTTTAGGTGTTTTTATAAATCAACTTATTTTTACATTGAACTATTAGGCCAAACACATTTTTTTTTTTGAGGTAGGGTCTCACTCTAGCCCAGGCTGACCTGGAATTCACTATGGAGTCTCAGGGTGGTCTCGAACTCATGGTGACCCTCCTACCTCTGCCTCCCGAGTGCTGGGATTAAAGGCGTGAGCCACCACACCCGGCCCACATTTTATTTTTTCAAACAAACACTTCATTGTCTCCTGTATTTAGAATTCTTAGCACTGAATCCTGAGGCATGATTTTTTTTTAATTTGGGGGAACATCCTTAGTTCCTATTCCATAGGTTTTCTCAATCTTTGTTTGGTTCAGCGTGCAAGAAATATAAATTGTGGTATTCATTTAGAGTGGGATTTGAGGTGTCCAGGTTTGGATGACTCCAACATAGCTTCTAGAACTTTTGTCAGGTAGCTACTGAGTTCTTTCTATGCAGCTTCAGGCCTCCAAAGGGGACATGGTGTGGAGTGGTGGGCCATTTGAGGGCTGAGGTTATTCAGTGACTTTGGTTTGTCCCTGTGCCACACCACAATGTCCATATTTTCATGGTAACATGGTAACACCAGTCTCCAGGCCTGCATTCTGGCATCTGTGGATCCTTTCTTGTGACACCGATTAAAAATTGTATAATGACTACATAGAGCTATGTCGTCCACCCTTCCTCTCTCGTTGCATCCCACCTCCCACCACCACCCCGCAGCTCTGCCCAGGACTCTCTGGTCCCTAAAGAATAGGACTGAGAAGTGTAGCTCGTGGAACTTCCACTTATAGAAAGCCCTTCAGGAAACGGCTCGGCGACAGGAAACAGTTGCTCCTAGCTGCCCCCTTGAGAGCTGTCAATGACTACTAGTTTTCACTTTTATTTCCTGACGTCGTCTTTTCCTAAGAAAATAAGTATTCAGTTTTTCTCAAAGGACTTCCATGTGTAAGTGTTCCATCCTTTGGTGCCACAGGTGACCTGGGCACATTGTCAGTTACAAGAGCAGCTGGGCTGTGGGGTGCCAGCTGTTCTGTGTTGTCCTGGCCAGGGGAGGTAGGGTGCTCAGGGTACACCAGTCTGCTCCACAGGAGACAGCACCTCTAAATGCAGCACTTTCCAGCCCCATGTGAGGAATGTTACAGTGATCTCTTGAGTGCAGGACAAAGGCACAGAGGGTGACAATTTCTAGCAAGCATGACAGATCCATCCCCTTTGTCTGCAGCTTCCAAGGGGACACCAAGCTCCCAGTCATCGGTCCAAGGCAGAGCCTGTGGTGTCAGCCATAGAAGCCCCACTGGTGTTAAAGGTCCCACAGAGTGGCAGAAGTCCTGAGGTGCCAAGGGCCCTTATTCTGAGCACTAATGAATGTGGGGACGAGGGGATGGTACCTCACTTTTAGGACATTCCCTAACACTAAGCTCAGCTACACCCCCAGTGTGCCATTAAAGAGACGAGTCATGGCAAAAGCAGTATGCAATGTGGTCACACTGGGAAGAGGAACAGAGCAAAGAGGAGTGACCTCAAGTCTCTTTTGGGGGTTCTGACATAAGGTTTAGGTTTAGAGAGAGAATGGGGCAAAAGCAAGAGGTGTGTATGGATGGATGCATGTGCATGTATGTATGTATGTATGTATGTATGTATGCAAATTAAGCAGTCTGGTCACATACCATCTCAGTTCTTATTCTGTGAGGTGGTCTCACGCTGTCCTTGTCATTTGCATTGCTTGAGCATTCTCAAACAATTGGTTCTTAGGAGGCGTCTGCTTCTGCTCAAGGTGAGACTTGCCCTCGTGGATGACTGTCCTCACGGTGGGCATGGGTGGGATGGGGGGTCAGTCCTGGAAGGTTCTGCTGGGCACTGGAATGCAAGGACAATGGTTTGCTCTGAGCTGTCAGCACTGAAGGGGATAAGACGGGAGGACAGAGGCTTTGTGAGAGAGATTAACACAATGACCTGCAGAGGTGAGCAGGGGACCCAAAGTCAAGGAGGTAGTAATGAAGTGCAGGCAGAAAGTCCAGGCCTTCCTCCTGCGTGTAGTCAGCTTTGGGCCCAAACACATTTTTTTTTTTGAGGTAGGGTCTCACTCTAGCCCAGGCTGACCTGGAATTCACTATGGAGTCTCAGGGTGGTCTCGAACTCATGGTGACCCTCCTACCTCTGCCTCCCGAGTGCTGGGATTAAAGGCGTGAGCCACCACACCCGGCCCACATTTTATTTTTTCAAACAAACACTTCATTGTCTCCTGTATTTAGAATTCTTAGCACTGAATCCTGAGGCATGATTTTTTTAATTTGGGGAACATCCTTAGTTCCTATTCCATAGGTTTTCTCAATCTTTGTTTGGTTCAGCGTGCAAGAAATATAAATTGTGGTATTCATTTAGAGTGGGATTTGAGGTGTCCAGGTTTGGATGACTCCAACATAGCTTCTAGAACTTTTGTCAGGTAGCTACTGAGTTCTTTCTATGCAGCTTCAGGCCTCCAAAGGGGACATGGTGTGGAGTGGTGGGCCATTTGAGGGCTGAGGTTATTCAGTGACTTTGGTTTGTCCCTGTGCCACACCACAATGTCCATATTTTCATGGTAACATGGTAACACCAGTCTCCAGGCCTGCATTCTGGCATCTGTGGATCCTTTCTTGTGACACCGATTAAAAATTGTATAATGACTACATAGAGCTATGTCGTCCACCCTTCCTCTCTCGTTGCATCCCACCTCCCACCACCACCCCGCAGCTCTGCCCAGGACTCTCTGGTCCCTAAAGAATAGGACTGAGAAGTGTAGCTCGTGGAACTTCCACTTATAGAAAGCCCTTCAGGAAACGGCTCGGCGACAGGAAACAGTTGCTCCTAGCTGCCCCCTTGAGCTGTCAATGACTACTAGTTTTCACTTTTATTTCCTGACGTCGTCTTTTCCTAAGAAAATAAGTATTCAGTTTTTCTCAAAGGACTTCCATGTGTAAGTGTTCCATCCTTTGGTGCCACAGGTGACCTGGGCACATTGTCAGTTACAAGAGCAGCTGGGCTGTGGGGTGCCAGCTGTTCTGTGTTGTCCTGGCCAGGGGAGGTAGGGTGCTCAGGGTACACCAGTCTGCTCCACAGGAGACAGCACCTCTAAATGCAGCACTTTCCAGCCCCATGTGAGGAATGTTACAGTGATCTCTTGAGTGCAGGACAAAGGCACAGAGGGTGACAATTTCTAGCAAGCATGACAGATCCATCCCTTTGTCTGCAGCTTCCAAGGGGACACCAAGCTCCCAGTCATCGGTCCAAGGCAGAGCCTGTGGTGTCAGCCATAGAAGCCCCACTGGTGTTAAAAGGTCCCACAGAGTGGCAGAAGTCCTGAGGTGCCAAGGGCCCTTATTCTGAGCACTAATGAATGTGGGGACGAGGGGATGGTACCTCACTTTTAGGACATTCCCTAACACTAAGCTCAGCTACACCCCCAGTGTGCCATTAAAGAGACGAGTCATGGCAAAAGCAGTATGCAATGTGGTCACACTGGGAAGAGGAACAGAGCAAAGAGGAGTGACCTCAAGTCTCTTTTGGGGGTTCTGACATAAGGTTTAGGTTTAGAGAGAGAATGGGGCAAAAGCAAGAGGTGTGTATGGATGGATGCATGTGCATGTATGTATGTATGTATGTATGTATGTATGTATGTATGCAAATTAAGCAGTCTGGTCACATACCATCTCAGTTCTTATTCTGTGAGGTGGTCTCACGCTGTCCTTGTCATTTGCATTGCTTGAGCGTTCTCAAACAATTGGTTCTTAGGAGGCGTCTGCTTCTGCTCAAGGTGAGACTTGCCCTCGTGGATGACTGTCCTCACGGTGGGCATGGGTGGGATGGGGGGGGGTCAGTCCTGGAAGGTTCTGCTGGGCACTGGAATGCAAGGACAATGGTTTGCTCTGAGCTGTCAGCACTGAAGGGGGATAAGACGGGAGGACAGAGGCTTTGTGAGAGATTAACACAATGACCTGCAGAGGTGAGCAGGGGACCCAAAGTCAAGGAGGTAGTAATGAAGTGCAGGCAGAAAGTCCAGGCCTTCCTCCTGCGTGTAGTCAGCTTTGGGCCCAAGAGGAGTCTGTGCTTTCAGCAGAAGCAACTTCTAACCGCCCGTTTCTTTATTTAATTTTAATTAATTAATTAATTTATTTATTATTTTTTTGGAGAGAGACACAGAGAGAGACAGAGAGAGAGAGAGAGAGAGAGGAAGACAGAGATGGGCGCGTCAGCAGTGTCTTAGCTGCTGCGAACGAAATCCAGATGCGTGCGCCCCCTTGTGGTCAAGTGCAGCATTGCACCCTTGCGTCACTTTGCATCTGGCTAAACGTGGGACCTGGAGATTGGAACTGCTGGAGATTGGAACCAGCGTTCTTAGGCTTAGGAGGCAGGCGCCTTAACCCCTAAGCCATCTCTCCAGCCCTCTTTATTTAATTTTTAAAAATTTATTTGTTTGTTTATTTATTTATTTGCTAGCAGAGACAAATAGAGGGAAGAGAGACAGATAGGGAGAATAGGTACACCAGGGCCTCCAGCCAATGCAAATGAATTCCAGATGCACTCGCCACTTTGTGCATCTGCATCTAGGTTTACACGGTTACTGGGAGATCAAACCCAGGTCATCAGGCTTTTCAGGCAAGCACCTTAACCACTGAGTCATCTCTCTAGCCCCCTAAGGGCCTGTTTCAGTGAGGTCACAATCAATGATCTGGAAATGAAAAGTCTTGCCCATCCGTTACCATTCTAATGTCCCCTGGGCATCTTTAATATGCACAAGTCAGGTTGAGTATGATGGTGCATGCCTATAATCCCAGCACTATGGAGGCTGAGCCAGGAGGATCTCTAGATCTGCCTGGGCTACAGAAGGAGAGAAGTGAGAGGAGAGAGAGGTTGCATTGCATTCAGGAATTGAGCTGTTTAAACTGTTTAATCCTATGAGTCATGTTACAACACGGTCACGGCAGACTTCCCAACTCCATCAAAGAAACTTCTAGACCCCAGCATGTATTGGTCTCCATCAGCACTGGCTTGGTACTCTTCAACTTGGTGCTCACATCTGGGCATCGGAGAGGAAAAGTGGGCACTCAGATACTACTACTGTGGTCCACGGGACAGGCAGAGGAACTGGCTAGGTGTGCACCCAGAGTGGCTTTTTAAAATTATTTTTTTATTGTTGAGAAAGAGAATGGGTGGACCAGGACCTTCAGTCTGCTGCGAATGAACTGCAGATGTGTGCACCCCCTTATGGCGCATGTGCATGGTTGTGTCACTGTGCCTGTGGCTACATGGGTCCTGGAGATTTGAATCTGAATTCTTAGGATTCACAGGCAAGCACCTTAACTGCTAAGACATCTTTCCAGCCCACAGAGTGGCTTTTTTGACCTGAGACCTTACTATGAAAGAAGAGTAGGGGGGCAGAGATGGAAAAGGAGAGCTGCCCATTTAAATGTGGGAAGGAGGTTTGTATGTGGAAACTCAAACATGTACACACTGCGTTTACCATGTGGCATGAAAAGCAACATGCAACAGAACCTGTGTTGTGTGTAGTGTGGGTGCTGGGCGGGCACGGTGCAGTATACCACACGCCACACGCACACCAAGTGTTCTCTCTCTTTCAAAGCACCATGCACCTCTGCTCCAGAATAAAACATGGGTTATTTGTTACTGGAGTGAGGGAGGGTAAAGGTCAGGACACAGAGGAGTGATATTTAAGGAGGAGGAGCACAGAGGTAAGCGTTGTGGGGCCGCTTATGGGGGAGGGTCTCAGTGTCACCATGGGGGAGTCCCTCGGGGTCCCTGCTGGGCAGCTCTCACGAGGGATTTGGATGAAAGTGCTCAGCGCAGGGCTTCATAGGTCTAAGGCGCACTTCCTTTACACAGCGCAGGCTTGTTTGATTCATGAAAGCAGGAAGTTGGGGGACTGAGGGTGGATTTGCACTGGTGGTCCCCAAAGGGCTTAAAGTGTTGAAATGTGGGACAATTCTACAAATGGATAGGATTCAATCATGCTAAGTGCACATGCTAAGAAAACCACAAACGCATTCCAGGAATGGGGGAAGCCCTAGCTTAACCAAAGCTTATGTGGGAAGAATATAGAGGTTTATTTTTATTTTTATTTATTTTTGGAGAGAGACACAGAGAGAGACTGACAGAGAGGGAGAGGGAGACAGATAGAGATGGGCGTACCAGCAGTCTCTCAGCTGCTGTGAACAAAATCCAGATGTGTGCGCCCCCTGGTGGGCAAGTGCGGCATTGCGCCCTTGCATCACTTTGCGTCTGGCTAAACGTGGGACCTGGAGATTGGAACTGGGTTCTTAGGCTTAGCAGGCAGGCGCCTTAACCGCTAAGCCATCTCTCCAGCCCAGAATATAGAGGTTTTACTGAACTGCACACTAGGAGTGCTGACATGAC